>CAKKTC010000132.1:0-53553 GCA_920104205.1 Eupeodes latifasciatus | reverse complement strand
CTTGATCTAGACCACCTAGAGGGCTGAAATTTCAGAGCTGTGATCTAGGAATCATTCCCTTTCCATTGATGTGCCTATCTTTGAGTAAGACCAATTTTACAAAAAGTTATGGGCAAAAATGCATGTTCAAACTTTAAATGCGAATATCTCGCTTAATAAGCGTCCTAGATAGGCAAAAGTTTTCACCTAGAGGACAATTTTTGAACTCCATTATTTCTTGATCTAGACCACCTAGAGGGCTGAAATTTCAGAGTTGTGATCTAGGAATCATTCCCCTTCCATTGATGTGCCTATCTTTGAGTAAGACCAATTTTGCAACAAGTTATGGGCAAAAATGCATGTTCAAACTTTAAATGCGAATATCTCGCTTAATAAGCGTCCTAGATAGGCAAAAGTTTTCACCTAGAGGGCAATTTTTGAACTCCATTATTTCTTGATCTAGACCACCTAGAGGGCTGAAATTTCAGAGTTGTGATCTAGGAATCATTCCCCTTCCATTGATGTGCCTATCTTTGAGTAAGACCAATTTTACAAAAAGTTATGGGCAAAAATGCATGTTCAAACTTTAAATGCGAATATCTCGCTTAATAAGCGTCCTAGATAGGCAAAAGTTTTCACCTAGAGGGCAATTTTTGAACTCCATTATTTCTTGATCTAGACCACTTAAAGGGCTGAAATTTCAGAGCTGTGATCTAGGAATCATTCCCTTTCCATTGATGTGCCTATCTTTGAGTAAGACCAATTTTACAAAAAGTTATGGGCAAAAATGCATGTTCAAACTTTAAATGCGAATATCTCGCTTAATAAGCGTCCTAGATAGGCAAAAGTTTTCACCTAGAGGGCAATTTTTGAACTACATTATTTCTTGATCTAGACCACCTAGAGGGCTGAAATTTCAGAGTTGTGATCTAGGAATCATTCGCTTTCCATTGATGTGCCTATCTTTGAGTAAGACCAATTTTACAAAAAGTTATGGGCAAAAATGCATGTTCAAACTTTAAATGCGAATATCTCGCTTAATAAGCGTCCTAGATAGGCAAAAGTTTTCACCTAGAGGTCAATTTTTGAACTCCATTATTTCTTGATCTAGACCACCTAGAGGGCTGAAATTTCAGAGCTGTGATCTAGGAATCATTCCCTTTCCATTGATGTGCCTATCTTTGAGTAAGACCAATTTTACAAAAAGTTATGGGCAAAAATGCATGTTCAAACTTTAAATGCGAATATCTCGCTTAATAAGCGTCCTAGATAGGCAAAAGTTTTCACCTAGAGGGCAATTTTTGAACTCCATTATTTCTTGATCTAGACCACCTAGAGGGCTGAAATTTCAGAGCTGTGATCTAGGAATCATTCCCTTTCCATTGATGTGCCTATCTTTGAGTAAGACCAATTGTACAAAAAGTTATGGGCAAAAATGCATGTTCAAACTTTAAATGCGAATATCTCGCTTAATAAGCGTCCTAGATAGGCAAAAGTTTTCACCTAGAGGGAAATTTTTGAACTCCATTATTTCTTGATCTAGACCACCTAGAGGGCTGAAATTTCAGAGTTGTGATCTAGGAATCATTCCCCTTCCATTGATGTGCCTATCTTTGAGTAAGACCAATTTTACAAAAAGTTATGGGCAAAAATGCATGTTCAAACTTTAAATGCGAATATCTCGCTTAATAAGCGTCCTAGATAGGCAAAAGTTTTCACCCAGAGGGCAATTTTTGAACTCCATTATTTCTTGATCTAGACCACTTAGAGGGCTGAAATTTCAGAGCTGTGATCTAGGAATCATTCACTTTCCATTGATGTGCCTATCTTTGAGTAAGACCAATTTTACAAAAAGTTATGGGCAAAAATGCATGTTCAAACTTTAAATGCGAATATCTCGCTTAATACGCGTCCTAGATAGGCAAAAGTTTTCACCTAGAGGGCAATTTTTGAACTCCACTATTTCTTGATCTAGACCACCTAGAGGGCTGAAATTTCAGAGCTGTGATCTAGGAATCATTCCCTTTCCATTGATGTGCCTATCTTGGAGTAAGACCAATTTTACAAAAAGTTATGGGCAAAAATGCATGTTCAAACTTTAAATGCGAATATCTCGCTTAATAAGCGTCCTAGATAGGCAAAAGTTTTCACCTAGAGGGCAATTTTTGAACTCCATTATTTCTTGATCTAGACCACCTAGAGGGCTGAAATTTCAGAGCTGTGATCTAGGAATCATTCCCTTTCCATTGATGTGCCTATCTTTGAGTAAGACCAATTTTACAAAAAGTTATGGGCAAAAATGCATGTTCAAACTTTAAATGCGAATATCTCGCTTAATAAGCGTCCTAGATAGGCAAAAGTTTTCACCTAGAGGGCAATTTTTGAACTCCATTATTTCTTGATCTAGACCACCTAGAGGGCTGAAATTTCAGAGTTGTGATCTAGGAATCATTCCCCTTCCATTGATGTGCCTATCTTTGAGTAAGACCAATTTTACAAAAAGTTATGGGCAAAAATGCATGTTCAAACTTTAAATGCGAATATCTCGCTTAATACGCGTCCTAGATAGGCAAAAGTTTTCACCTAGAGGGCAATTTTTGAACTCCATTATTTCTTGATATAGACCACCTAGAGGGCTGAAATTTCAGAGTTGTGATCTAGGAATCATTCCCCTTCCATTGATGTGCCTATCTTTGAGTAAGACCAATTTTACAAAAAGTTATGGGCAAAAATGCATGTTCAAACTTTAAATGCGAATATCTCGCTTAATAAGCGTCCTAGATAGGCAAAAGTTTTTCACCTAGAGGGCAATTTTTGAACTCCATTATTTCTTGATCTAGACCACCTAGAGGGCTGAAATTTCAGAGCTGTGATCTAGGAATCATTCCCTTTCCATTGATGTGCCTATCTTTGAGTAAGACCAATTTTACAAAAAGTTATGGGCAAAAATGCATGTTCAAACTTTAAATGCGAATATCTCGCTTAATAAGCGTCCTAGATAGGCAAAAGTTTTCACCTAGAGGGCAATTTTTGAACTCCATTATTTCTTGATCTAGACCACCTAGAGGGCTGAAATTTCAGAGTTGTGATCTAGGAATCATTCCCCTTCCATTGATGTGCCTATCTTTGAGTAAGACCGATTTTACAAAAAGTTATGGGCAAAAATGCATGTTCAAACTTTAAATGCGAATATCTCGCTTAATAAGCGTCCTAGATAGGCAAAAGTTTTCACCTAGAGGCCAATTTTTGAACTCCATTATTTCTTGATCTAGACCACTTAGAGGGCTGAAATTTCAGAGCTGTGATCTAGGAATCATTCCCTTTCCATTGATGTGCCTATCTTTGAGAAAGACCAATTTTACAAAAAGTTATGGGCAAAAATGCATGTTCAAACTTTAAATGCGAATATCTCGCTTAATACGCGTCCTAGATAGGCAAAAGTTTTCACCTAGAGGGCAATTTTTTGAACTCCATTATTTCTTGATCTAGACCACCTAGAGGGCTGAAATTTCAGAGCTGTGATCTAGGAATCATTCCCTTTCCATTGATGTGCCTATCTTTGAGTAAGACCAATTTTACAAAAAGTTATGGGCAAAAATGCATGTTCAAACTTTAAATGCGAATATCTCGCTTAATAAGCGTCCTAGATAGGCAAAAGTTTTCACCTAGAGGGCAATTTTTGAACTCCATTATTTCTTGATCTAGACCACCTAGAGGGCTGAAATTTCAGAGCTGTGATCTAGGAATTATTCCCTTTCCATTGATGTGCCTATCTTTGAGTAAGACCAATTTTACAAAAAGTTATGGGCAAAAATGCATGTTCAAACTTTAAATGCGAATATCTCGCTTAATAAGCGTCCTAGATAGGCAAAAGTTTTCACCTAGAGGGCAATTTTTGAACTCCATTATTTCTTGATCTAGGCCACCTAGAGGGCTGAAATTTCAGAGTTGTGATCTAGGAATCATTCCCCTTCCATTGATGTGCCTATCTTTGAGTAAGACCAATTTTACAAAAAGTTATGGGCAAAAATGCATGTTCAAACTTTAAATGCGAATATCTCGCTTAATAAGCGTCCTAGATAGGCAAAAGTTTTCACCTAGAGGGCAATTTTTGAACTCCATTATTTCTTGATCTAGACCACCTAGAGGGCTGAAATTTCAGAGCTGTGATCTAGGAATCATTCCCTTTCCATTGATGTGCCTATCTTTGAGTAAGACCAATTGTACAAAAAGTTATGGGCAAAAATGCATGTTCAAACTTTAAATGCGAATATCTCGCTTAATAAGCGTCCTAGATAGGCAAAAGTTTTCACCTAGAGGGAAATTTTTGAACTCCATTATTTCTTGATCTAGACCACCTAGAGGGCTGAAATTTCAGAGTTGTGATCTAGGAATCATTCCCCTTCCATTGATGTGCCTATCTTTGAGTAAGACCAATTTTACAAAAAGTTATGGGCAAAAAATGCATGTTCAAACTTTAAATGCGAATATCTCGCTTAATAAGCGTCCTAGATAGGCAAAAGTTTTCACCCAGAGGGCAATTTTTGAACTCCATTATTTCTTGATCTAGACCACTTAGAGGGCTGAAATTTCAGAGCTGTGATCTAGGAATCATTCACTTTCCATTGATGTGCCTATCTTTGAGTAAGACCAATTTTACAAAAAGTTATGGGCAAAAATGCATGTTCAAACTTTAAATGCGAATATCTCGCTTAATACGCGTCCTAGATAGGCAAAAGTTTTCACCTAGAGGGCAATTTTTGAACTCCACTATTTCTTGATCTAGACCACCTAGAGGGCTGAAATTTCAGAGCTGTGATCTAGGAATCATTCCCTTTCCATTGATGTGCCTATCTTGGAGTAAGACCAATTTTACAAAAAGTTATGGGCAAAAATGCATGTTCAAACTTTAAATGCGAATATCTCGCTTAATAAGCGTCCTAGATAGGCAAAAGTTTTCACCTAGAGGGCAATTTTTGAACTCCATTATTTCTTGATCTAGACCACCTAGAGGGCTGAAATTTCAGAGCTGTGATCTAGGAATCATTCCCTTTCCATTGATGTGCCTATCTTTGAGTAAGACCAATTTTACAAAAAGTTATGGGCAAAAATGCATGTTCAAACTTTAAATGCGAATATCTCGCTTAATACGCGTCCTAGATAGGCAAAAGTTTTCACCTAGAGGGCAATTTTTGAACTCCATTATTTCTTGATCTAGACCACCTAGAGGGCTGAAATTTCAGAGTTGTGATCTAGGAATCATTCGCTTTCCATTGATGTGCCTATCTTTGAGTAAGACCAATTTTACAAAAAGTTATGGGCAAAAATGCATGTTCAAACTTTAAATGCGAATATCTCGCTTAATAAGCGTCTTAGATAGGCAAAAGTTTTCACCTAGAGGGCAATTTTTGAACTCCATTATTTCTTGATCTAGACCACCTAGAGGGCTGAAATTTCAGAGTTGTGATCTAGGAATCATTCCCCTTCCATTGATGTGCCTATCTTTGAGTAAGACCAATTTTACAAAAAGTTATGGGCAAAAATGCATGTTCAAACTTTAAATGCGAATATCTCGCTTAATACGCGTCCTAGATAGGCAAAAGTTTTCACCTAGAGGGCAATTTTTGAACTCCATTATTTCTTGATATAGACCACCTAGAGGGCTGAAATTTCAGAGTTGTGATCTAGGAATCATTCCCCTTCCATTGATGTGCCTATCTTTGAGTAAGACCAATTTTACAAAAAGTTATGGGCAAAAATGCATGTTCAAACTTTAAATGCGAATATCTCGCTTAATAAGCGTCCTAGATAGGCAAAAGTTTTCACCTAGAGGGCAATTTTTGAACTCCATTATTTCTTGATCTAGACCACCTAGAGGGCTGAAATTTCAGAGCTGTGATCTAGGAATCATTCCCTTTCCATTGATGTGCCTATCTTTGAGTAAGACCAATTTTACAAAAAGTTATGGGCAAAAATGCATGTTCAAACTTTAAATGCGAATATCTCGCTTAATAAGCGTCCTAGATAGGCAAAAGTTTTCACCTAGAGGGCAATTTTTGAACTCCATTATTTCTTGATCTAGACCACCTAGAGGGCTGAAATTTCAGAGTTGTGATCTAGGAATCATTCCCCTTCCATTGATGTGCCTATCTTTGAGTAAGACCAATTTTACAAAAAGTTATGGGCAAAAATGCATGTTCAAACTTTAAATGCGAATATCTCGCTTAATAAGCGTCCTATATAGGCAAAAGTTTTCACCTAGAGGGCAATTTTTGAACTCCATTATTTCTTGATCTAGACCACCTAGAGGGCTGAAATTTCAGAGCTGTGATCTAGGAATCATTCCCTTTCCATTTATGTGCCTATCTTTGAGTAAGACCAATTTTACAAAAAGTTATGGGCAAAAATGCATGTTCAAACTTTAAATGCGAATATCTCGCTTAATACGCGTCCTAGATAGGCAAAAGTTTTCACCTAGAGGGCAATTTTTGAACTCCATTATTTCTTGATCTAGACCACCTAGAGGGCTGAAATTTCAGAGTTGTGATCTAGGAATCATTCGCTTTCCATTGATGTGCCTATCTTTTAGTAAGACCAATTTAACAAAAAGTTATGGGCAAAAATGCATGTTCAAACTTTAAATGCGAATATCTCGCTTAATAAGCGTCCTAGATAGGCAAAAGTTTTCACCTAGAGGGCAATTTTTGAACTCCATTATTTCTTGATCTAGACCACCTAGAGGGCTGAAATTTCAGAGCTGTGATCTAGGAATCATTCCCTTTCCATTGATGTGCCTATCTTTGAGTAAGACCAATTTTACAAAAAGTTATGGGCAAAAATGCATGTTCAAACTTTAAATGCGAATATCTCGCTTAATAAGTGTCCTAGATAGGCAAAAGTTTTCACCTAGAGGGCAATTTTTGAACTCCATTATTTCTTGATGATGTGCCTATCTTTGAGTAAGACCAATTTTACAAAAAGTTATGGGCAAAAATGCATGTTCAAACTTTAAATGCGAATATCTCGCTTAATACGCGTCCTAGATAGGCAAAAGTTTTCACCTAGAGGGCAATTTTTGAACTCCATTATTTCTTGATCTAGACCACCTAGAGGGCTGAAATTTCAGAGTTGTGATCTAGGAATCATTCGCTTTCCATTGATGTGCCTATCTTTGAGTAAGACCAATTTTACAAAAAGTTATGGGCAAAAATGCATGTTCAAACTTTAAATGCGAATATCTCCCTAAATAAGCGTCCTAGATAGGCAAAAGCTTTCACCTAGAGGGCAATTTTTGAACTCCATTATTTCTTGATCTAGACCACCTAGAGGGCTGAAATTTCAGAGTTGTGATCTAGGAATCATTCCCCTTCCATTGATGTGCCTATCTTTGAGTAAGACCAATTTTACAAAAAGTTATGGGCAAAAATGCATGTTCAAACTTTAAATGCGAATATCTCGCTTAATAAGCGTCCTAGATAGGCAAAAGTCTTCACCTAGAGGGCAATTTTTGAACTCCATTATTTCTTGATCTAGACCACTTAGAGGGCTGAAATTTCAGAGCTGTGATCTAGGAATCATTCCCTTTCCATTGATGTGCCTATCTTTGAGTAAGACCAATTTTACAAAAAGTTATGGGCAAAAATGCATGTTCAAACTTTAAATGCGAATATCTCGCTTAATACGCGTCCTAGATAGGCAAAAGTTTTCACCTAGAGGGCAATTTTTGAACTCCATTATTTCTTGATCTAGACCACCTAGAGGGCTGAAATTTCAGAGTTGTGATCTAGGAATCATTCGCTTTCCATTGATGTGCCTATCTTTGAGTAAGACCAATTTTACAAAAAGTTATGGGCAAAAATGCATGTTCAAACTTTAAATGCGAATATCTCGCTTAATAAGCGTCCTAGATAGGCAAAAGTTTTCACCTAGAGGTCAATTTTTGAACTCCATTATTTCTTGATCTAGACCACCTAGAGGGCTGAAATTTCAGAGCTGTGATCTAGGAATCATTCCCTTTCCATTGATGTGCCTATCTTTGAGTAAGACCAATTTTACAAAAAGTTATGGGCAAAAATGCATGTTCAAACTTTAAATGCGAATATCTCGCTTAATAAGCGTCCTAGATAGGCAAAAGTTTTCACCTAGAGGACAATTTTTGAACTCCATTATTTCTTGATCTAGACCACCTAGAGGGCTGAAATTTCAGAGTTGTGATCTAGGAATCATTCCCCTTCCATTGATGTGCCTATCTTTGAGTAAGACCAATTTTGCAACAAGTTATGGGCAAAAATGCATGTTCAAACTTTAAATGCGAATATCTCGCTTAATAAGCGTCCTAGATAGGCAAAAGTTTTCACCTAGAGGGCAATTTTTGAACTCCATTATTTCTTGATCTAGACCACCTAGAGGGCTGAAATTTCAGAGTTGTGATCTAGGAATCATTCCCCTTCCATTGATGTGCCTATCTTTGAGTAAGACCAATTTTACAAAAAGTTATGGGCAAAAATGCATGTTCAAACTTTAAATGCGAATATCTCGCTTAATAAGCGTCCTAGATAGGCAAAAGTTTTCACCTAGAGGGCAATTTTTGAACTCCATTATTTCTTGATCTAGACCACTTAAAGGGCTGAAATTTCAGAGCTGTGATCTAGGAATCATTCCCTTTCCATTGATGTGCCTATCTTTGAGTAAGACCAATTTTACAAAAAGTTATGGGCAAAAATGCATGTTCAAACTTTAAATGAGAATATCTCGCTTAATAAGCGTCCTAGATAGGCAAAAGTTTTCACCTAGAGGGCAATTTTTGAACTACATTATTTCTTGATCTAGACCACCTAGAGGGCTGAAATTTCAGAGTTGTGATCTAGGAATCATTCGCTTTCCATTGATGTGCCTATCTTTGAGTAAGACCAATTTTACAAAAAGTTATGGGCAAAAATGCATGTTCAAACTTTAAATGCGAATATCTCGCTTAATAAGCGTCCTAGATAGGCAAAAGTTTTCACCTAGAGGTCAATTTTTGAACTCCATTATTTCTTGATCTAGACCACCTAGAGGGCTGAAATTTCAGAGCTGTGATCTAGGAATCATTCCCTTTCCATTGATGTGCCTATCTTTGAGTAAGACCAATTTTACAAAAAGTTATGGGCAAAAATGCATGTTCAAACTTTAAATGCGAATATCTCGCTTAATAAGCGTCCTAGATAGGCAAAAGTTTTCACCTAGAGGGCAATTTTTGAACTCCATTATTTCTTGATCTAGACCACCTAGAGGGCTGAAATTTCAGAGTTGTGATCTAGGAATCATTCCCCTTCCATTGATGTGCCTATCTTTGAGTAAGACCAATTTTACAACAAGTTATGGGCAAAAATGCATGTTCAAACTTTAAATGCGAATATCTCGCTTAATAAGCGTCCTAGATAGGCAAAAGTTTTCACCTAGAGGGCAATTTTTGAACTCCATTATTTCTTGATCTAGACCACCTAGAGGGCTGAAATTTCAGAGCTGTGATCTAGGAATCATTCCCTTTCCATTTATGTGCCTATCTTTGAGTAAGACCAATTTTACAAAAAGTTATGGGCAAAAATGCATGTTCAAACTTTAAATGCGAATATCTCCCTAAATAAGCGTCCTAGATAGGCAAAAGCTTTCACCTAGAGGGCAATTTTTGAACTCCATTATTTCTTGATCTAGACCACCTAGAGGGCTGAAATTTCAGAGTTGTGATCTAGGAATCATTCCCCTTCCATTGATGTGCCTATCTTTGAGTAAGACCAATTTTACAAAAAGTTATGGGCAAAAATGCATGTTCAAACTTTAAATGCGAATATCTCGCTTAATAAGCGTCCTAGATAGGCAAAAGTTTTCACCTAGAGGGCAATTTTTGAACTCCATTATTTCTTGATCTAGACCACTTAGAGGGCTGAAATTTCAGAGCTGTGATCTAGGAATCATTCCCTTTCCATTGATGTGCCTATCTTTGAGTAAGACCAATTTTACAAAAAGTTATGGGCAAAAATGCATGTTCAAACTTTAAATGCGAATATCTCGCTTAATAAGCGTCCTAGATAGGCAAAAGTTTTCACCTAGAGGGCAATTTTTGAACTCCATTATTTCTTGATCTAGACCACCTAGAGGGCTGAAATTTCAGAGTTGTGATCTAGGAATCATTCGCTTTCCATTGATGTGCCTATCTTTGAGTAAGACCAATTTTACAAAAAGTTATGGGCAAAAATGCATGTTCAAACTTTAAATGCGAATATCTCGCTTAATAAGCGTCCTAGATAGGCAAAAGTTTTCACCTAGAGGTCAATTTTTGAACTCCATTATTTCTTGATCTAGACCACCTAGAGGGCTGAAATTTCAGAGCTGTGATCTAGGAATCATTCCCTTTCCATTGATGTGCCTATCTTTGAGTAAGACCAATTTTACAAAAAGTTATGGGCAAAAATGCATGTTCAAACTTTAAATGCGAATATCTCGCTTAATAAGCGTCCTAGATAGGCAAAAGTTTTCACCTAGAGGGCAATTTTTGAACTCCATTTTTTCTTGATCTAGACCACCTAGAGGGCTGAAATTTCAGAGTTGTGATCTAGGAATCATTCCCCTTCCATTGATGTGCCTATCTTTGAGTAAGACCAATTTTACAAAAAGTTATGGGCAAAAATGCATGTTCAAACTTTAAATGCGAATATCTCCCTAAATAAGCGTCCTAGATAGGCAAAAGCTTTCACCTAGAGGGCAATTTTTGAACTCCATTATTTCTTGATCTAGACCACCTAGAGGGCTGAAATTTCAGAGTTGTGATCTAGGAATCATTCCCCTTCCATTGATGTGCCTATCTTTGAGTAAGACCAATTTTACAAAAAGTTATGGGCAAAAATGCATGTTCAAACTTTAAATGCGAATATCTCGCTTAATAAGCGTCCTAGATAGGCAAAAGTTTTCACCTAGAGGGCAATTTTTGAACTCCATTATTTCTTGATCTAGACCACTTAGAGGGCTGAAATTTCAGAGCTGTGATCTAGGAATCATTCCCTTTCCATTGATGTGCCTATCTTTGAGTAAGACCAATTTTACAAAAAGTTATGGGCAAAAATGCATGTTCAAACTTTAAATGCGAATATCTCGCTTAATAAGCGTCCTAGATAGGCAAAAGTTTTCACCTAGAGGGCAATTTTTGAACTCCATTATTTCTTGATCTAGACCACCTAGAGGGCTGAAATTTCAGAGTTGTGATCTAGGAATCATTCGCTTTCCATTGATGTGCCTATCTTTGAGTAAGACCAATTTTACAAAAAGTTATGGGCAAAAATGCATGTTCAAACTTTAAATGCGAATATCTCGCTTAATAAGCGTCCTAGATAGGCAAAAGTTTTCACCTAGAGGTCAATTTTTGAACTCCATTATTTCTTGATCTAGACCACCTAGAGGGCTGAAATTTCAGAGCTGTGATCTAGGAATCATTCCCTTTCCATTGATGTGCCTATCTTTGAGTAAGACCAATTTTACAAAAAGTTATGGGCAAAAATGCATGTTCAAACTTTAAATGCGAATATCTCGCTTAATAAGCGTCCTAGATAGGCAAAAGTTTTCACCTAGAGGGCAATTTTTGAACTCCATTTTTTCTTGATCTAGACCACCTAGAGGGCTGAAATTTCAGAGTTGTGATCTAGGAATCATTCCCCTTCCATTGATGTGCCTATCTTTGAGTAAGACCAATTTTACAAAAAGTTATGGGCAAAAATGCATGTTCAAACTTTAAATGCGAATATCTCGCTTAATAAGCGTCCTAGATAGGCAAAAGTTTTCACCTAGAGGGCAATTTTTGAACTCCATTATTTCTTGATCTAGACCACTTAGAGGGCTGAAATTTCAGAGCTGTGATCTAGGAATCATTCCCTTTCCATTGATGTGCCTATCTTTGAGTAAGACCAATTTTACAAAAAGTTATGGGCAAAAATGCATGTTCAAACTTTAAATGCGAATATCTCGCTTAATACGCGTCCTAGATAGGCAAAAGTTTTCACCTAGAGGGCAATTTTTGAACTCCATTATTTCTTGATCTAGACCACCTAGAGGGCTGAAATTTCAGAGTTGTGATCTAGGAATCATTCGCTTTCCATTGATGTGCCTATCTTTGAGTAAGACCAATTTTACAAAAAGTTATGGGCAAAAATGCATGTTCAAACTTTAAATGCGAATATCTCGCTTAATAAGCGTCCTAGATAGGCAAAAGTTTTCACCTAGAGGTCAATTTTTGAACTCCATTATTTCTTGATCTAGACCACCTAGAGGGCTGAAATTTCAGAGCTGTGATCTAGGAATCATTCCCTTTCCATTGATGTGCCTATCTTTGAGTAAGACCAATTTTACAAAAAGTTATGGGCAAAAATGCATGTTCAAACTTTAAATGCGAATATCTCGCTTAATAAGCGTCCTAGATAGGCAAAAGTTTTCACCTAGAGGGCAATTTTTGAACTCCATTATTTCTTGATCTAGACCACCTAGAGGGCTGAAATTTCAGAGTTGTGATCTAGGAATCATTCCCCTTCCATTGATGTGCCTATCTTTGAGTAAGACCAATTTTACAACAAGTTATGGGCAAAAATGCATGTTCAAACTTTAAATGCGAATATCTCGCTTAATAAGCGTCCTAGATAGGCAAAAGTTTTCACCTAGAGGTCAATTTTTGAACTCCATTATTTCTTGATCTAGACCACCTAGAGGGCTGAAATTTCAGAGCTGTGATCTAGGAATCATTCCCTTTCCATTGATGTGCCTATCTTTGAGTAAGACCAATTTTACAAAAAGTTATGGGCAAAAATGCATGTTCAAACTTTAAATGCGAATATCTCGCTTAATAAGCGTCCTAGATAGGCAAAAGTTTTCACCTAGAGGGCAATTTTTGAACTCCATTATTTCTTGATCTAGACCACCTAGAGGGCTGAAATTTCAGAGTTGTGATCTAGGAATCATTCCCCTTCCATTGATGTGCCTATCTTTGAGTAAGACCAATTTTACAACAAGTTATGGGCAAAAATGCATGTTCAAACTTTAAATGCGAATATCTCGCTTAATAAGCGTCCTAGATAGGCAAACGTTTTCACCTAGAGGGCAATTTTTGAACTCCATTATTTCTTGATCTAGACCACCTAGAGGGCTGAAATTTCAGAGCTGTGATCTAGGAATCATTCCCTTTCCATTTATGTGCCTATCTTTGAGTAAGACCAATTTTACAAAAAGTTATGGGCAAAAATGCATGTTCAAACTTTAAATGCGAATATCTCGCTTAATACGCGTCCTAGATAGGCAAAAGTTTTCACCTAGAGGGCAATTTTTGAACTCCATTATTTCTTGATCTAGACCACCTAGAGGGCTGAAATTTCAGAGTTGTGATCTAGGAATCATTCGCTTTCCATTGATGTGCCTATCTTTGAGTAAGACCAATTTAACAAAAAGTTATGGGCAAAAATGCATGTTCAAACTTTAAATGCGAATATCTCGCTTAATAAGCGTCCTAGATAGGCAAAAGTTTTCACCTAGAGGAGGGCAATTTTTGAACTCCATTATTTCTTGATCTAGACCACCTAGAGGGCTGAAATTTCAGAGTTGTGATCTAGGAATCATTCCCCTTCCATTGATGTGCCTATCTTTGAGTAAGACCAATTTTACAAAAAGTTATGGGCAAAAATGCATGTTCAAACTTTAAATGTGAATATCTCGCTTAATAAGCGTCCTAGATAGGCAAAAGTTTTCACCTAGAGGGCAATTTTTGAACTCCATTATTTCTTGATCTAGACCACCTAGAGGGCTGAAATTTCAGAGTTGTGATCTAGGAATCATTCCCTTTCCATTGATGTGCCTATCTTTGAGTAAGACCAATTTTACAAAAAGTTATGGGCAAAAATGCATGTTCAAACTTTAAATGCGAATATCTCGCTTAATAAGCGTCCTAGATAGGCAAAAGTTTTCACCTAGAGGGCAATTTTTGAACTCCATTATTTCTTGATCTAGACCACTTAGAGGGCTGAAATTTCAGAGCTGTGATCTAGGAATCATTCCCTTTCCATTGATGTGCCTATCTTTGAGTAAGACCAATTTTACAAAAAGTTATGGGCAAAAATGCATGTTCAAACTTTAAATGCGAATATCTCGCTTAATACGCGTCCTAGATAGGCAAAAGTTTTCACCTAGAGGGCAATTTTTGAACTCCATTATTTCTTGATCTAGACCACCTAGAGGGCTGAAATTTCAGAGCTGTGATCTAGGAATCATTCCCTTTCCATTTATGTGCCTATCTTTGAGTAAGACCAATTTTACAAAAAGTTATGGGCAAAAATGCATGTTCAAACTTTAAATGCGAATATCTCGCTTAATACGCGTCCTAGATAGGCAAAAGTTTTCACCTAGAGGGCAATTTTTGAACTCCATTATTTCTTGATCTAGACCACCTAGAGGGCTGAAATTTCAGAGTTGTGATCTAGGAATCATTCCCCTTCCATTGATGTGCCTATCTTTGAGTAAGACCAATTTTACAAAAAGTTATGGGCAAAAATGCATGTTCAAACTTTAAATGTGAATATCTCGCTTAATAAGCGTCCTAGATAGGCAAAAGTTTTCACCTAGAGGGCAATTTTTGAACTCCATTATTTCTTGATCTAGACCACCTAGAGGGCTGAAATTTCAGAGTTGTGATCTAGGAATCATTCCCCTTCCATTGATGTGCCTATCTTTGAGTACGACCAATTTTACAAAAAGTTATGGGCAAAAATGCATGTTCAAACTTTAAATGCGAATATCTCGCTTAATAAGCGTCCTAGATATGCAAAAGTTTTCACCTAGAGGGCAATTTTTCAACTCCATTATTTCTTGATCTAGACCACTTAGAGGGCTGAAATTTCAGAGCTGTGATCTAGGAATCATTCCCTTTCCATTGATGTGCCTATCTTTGAGTAAGACCAATTTTACAAAAAGTTATGGGCAAAAATGCATGTTCAAACTTTAAATGCGAATATCTCGCTTAATACGCGTCCTAGATAGGCAAAAGTTTTCACCTAGAGGGCAATTTTTGAACTCTTTTATTTCTTGATCTAGACCACCTAGAGGGCTGAAATTTCAGAGTTGTGATCTAGGAATCATTCCCTTTCCATTGATGTGCCTATCTTTGAGTAAGACCAATTTTACAAAAAGTTATGGGCAAAAATGCATGTTCAAACTTTAAATGCGAATATCTCGCTTAATAAGCGTCCTAGATAGGCAAAAGTTTTCACCTAGAGGGCAATTTTTGAACTCCATTATTTCTTGATCTAGACCACCTAGAGGGCTGAAATTTCAGAGTTGTGATCTAGGAATCATTCCCTTTCCATTGATGTGCCTATCTTTGAGTAAGACCAATTTTACAAAAAGTTATGGGCAAAAATGCATGTTCAAACTTTAAATGCGAATATCTCGCTTAATAAGCGTCCTAGATAGGCAAAAGTTTTCACCTAGAGGGCAATTTTTGAACTCCATTATTTCTTGATCTAGACCACCTAGAGGGCTGAAATTTCAGAGTTGTGATCTAGGAATCATTCCCCTTCCATTGATGTGCCTATCTTTGAGTAAGACCAATTTTACAAAAAGTTATGGGCAAAAATGCATGTTCAAACTTTAAATGTGAATATCTCGCTTAATAAGCGTCCTAGATAGGCAAAAGTTTTCACCTAGAGGGCAATTTTTGAACTCCATTATTTCTTGATCTAGACCACCTAGAGGGCTGAAATTTCAGAGTTGTGATCTAGGAATCATTCCCTTTCCATTGATGTGCCTATCTTTGAGTAAGACCAATTTTACAAAAAGTTATGGGCAAAAATGCATGTTCAAACTTTAAATGCGAATATCTCGCTTAATAAGCGTCCTAGATAGGCAAAAGTTTTCACCTAGAGGGCAATTTTTGAACTCCATTATTTCTTGATCTAGACCACCTAGAGGGCTGAAATTTCAGAGTTGTGATCTAGGAATCATTCCCCTTCCATTGATGTGCCTATCTTTGAGTAAGACCAATTTTACAAAAAGTTATGGGCAAAAATGCATGTTCAAACTTTAAATGCGAATATCTCGCTTAATACGCGTCCTAGATAGGCAAAAGTTTTCACCTAGAGGGCAATTTTTGAACTCCATTATTTCTTGATCTAGACCACCTAGAGGGCTGAAATTTCAGAGTTGTGATCTAGGAATCATTCGCTTTCCATTGATGTGCCTATCTTTGAGTAAGACCAATTTTACAAAAAGTTATGGGCAAAAATGCATGTTCGAACTTTAAATGCGAATATCTCCCTAAATAAGCGTCCTAGATAGGCAAAAGTTTTCACCTAGAGGGCAATTTTTGAACTCCATTATTTCTTGATCTAGACCACCTAGTGGGCTGAAATTTCAGAGCTGTGATCTAGGAATCATTCCCTTTCCATTGATGTGCCTATCTTTGAGTAAGACCAATTTTACAAAAAGTTATGGGCAAAAATGCATGTTCAAACTTTAAATGCGAATATCTCGCTTAATAAGCGTCCTAGATAGGCAAAAGTTTTCACCTAGAGGGCAATTTTTGAACTCCATTATTTCTTGATCTAGACCACCTAGAGGGCTGAAATTTCAGAGTTGTGATCTAGGAATCATTCCCCTTCCATTGATGTGCCTATCTTTGAGTAAGACCAATTTTACAAAAAGTTATGGGCAAAAATGCATGTTCAAACTTTAAATGCGAATATCTCGCTTAATAAGCGTCCTAGATAGGCAAAAGTTTTCACCTAGAGGGCAATTTTTGAACTCCATTATTTCTTGATCTAGACCACTTAGAGGGCTGAAATTTCAGAGCTGTGATCTAGGAATCATTCCCTTTCCATTGATGTGCCTATCTTTGAGTAAGACCAATTTTACAAAAAGTTATGGGCAAAAATGCATGTTCAAACTTTAAATGCGAATATCTCGCTTAATACGCGTCCTAGATAGGCAAAAGTTTTCACCTAGAGGGCAATTTTTGAACTCCATTATTTCTTGATCTAGACCACCTAGAGGGCTGAAATTTCAGAGTTGTGATCTAGGAATTATTCGCTTTCCATTGATGTGCCTATCTTTGAGTAAGACCAATTTTACAAAAAGTTATGGGCAAAAATGCATGTTCAAACTTTAAATGCGAATATCTCGCTTAATAAGCGTCGTAGATAGGCAAAAGTTTTCACCTAGAGGGCAATTTTTGAACTCCATTATTTCTTGATCTAGACCACCTAGAGGGCTGAAATTTCAGAGCTGTGATCTAGGAATCATTCCCTTTCCATTGATGTGCCTATCTTTGAGTAAGACCAATTTTACAAAAAGTTATGGGCAAAAATGCATGTTCAAACTTTAAATGCGAATATCTCGCTTAATAAGCGTCCTAGATAGGCAAAAGTTTTCACCTAGAGGGCAATTTTTGAACTCCATTATTTCTTGATCTAGACCACCTAGAGGGCTGAAATTTCAGAGTTGTGATCTAGGAATCATTCCCCTTCCATCTTTGAGTAAGACCAATTTTACAACAAGTTATGGGCAAAAATGCATGTTCAAACTTTAAATGCGAATATCTCGCTTCATAAGCGTCCTAGATAGGCAAAAGTTTTCACCTAGAGGGCAATTTTTGAACTCCATTATTTCTTGATCTAGACCACCTAGAGGGCTGAAATTTCAGAGTTGTGATCTAGGAATCATTCCCCTTCCATTGATGTGCCTTTGAGTAAGACCAATTTTACAAAAAGTTATGGGCAAAAATGCATGTTCAAACTTTAAATGCGAATATCTCGCTTAATAAGCGTCCTAGATAGGCAAAAGTTTTCACCTAGAGGGCAATTTTTGAACTCCATTATTTCTTGATCTAGACCACCTAGAGGGCTGAAATTTCAGAGTTGTGATCTAGGAATCATTCCCCTTCCATCTTTGAGTAAGACCAATTTTACAACAAGTTATGGGCAAAAATGCATGTTCAAACTTTAAATGCGAATATCTCGCTTAATACGCGTCCTAGATAGGCAAAAGTTTTCACCTAGAGGGCAAATTTTGAACTCCATTATTTCTTGATCTAGACCACCTAGAGGGCTGAAATTTCAGAGTTGTGATCTAGGAATCATTCGCTTTCCATTGATGTGCCTATCTTTGAGTAAGACCAATTTAACAAAAAGTTATGGGCAAAAATGCATGTTCAAACTTTAAATGCGAATATCTCGCTTAATAAGCGTCCTAGATAGGCAAAAGTTTTCACCTAGAGGGCAATTTTTGAACTCCATTATTTCTTGATCTAGACCACCTAGAGGGCTGAAATTTCAGAGTTGTGATCTAGGAATCATTCCCCTTCCATTGATGTGCCTATCTTTGAGTAAGACCAATTTTACAAAAAGTTATGGGCAAAAATGCATGTTCAAACTTTAAATGTGAATATCTCGCTTAATAAGCGTCCTAGATAGGCAAAAGTTTTCACCTAGAGGGCAATTTTTGAACTCCATTATTTCTTGATCTAGACCACCTAGAGGGCTGAAATTTCAGAGCTGTGATCTAGGAATCATTCCCTTTCCATTGATGTGCCTATCTTTGAGTAAGACCAATTTTACAAAAAGTTATGGGCAAAAATGCATGTTCAAACTTTAAATGCGAATATCTCGCTAAATAAGCGTCCTAGATAGGCAAAAGTTTTCACCTAGAGGGCAATTTTTGAACTCCATTATTTCTTGATCTAGACCACCTAGAGGGCTGAAATTTCAGAGTTGTGATCTAGGAATCATTCCCCTTCCATTGATGTGCCTTTGAGTAAGACCAATTTTACAAAAAGTTATGGGCAAAAATGCATGTTCAAACTTTAAATGCGAATATCTCGCTTAATAAGCGTCTTAGATAGGCAAAAGTTTTCACCTAGAGGGCAATTTTTGAACTCCATTATTTCTTGATCTAGACCACTTAGAGGGCTGAAATTTCAGAGTTGTGATCTAGGAATCATTCCCTTTCCATTGATGTGCCTATCTTTGAGTAAGACCAATTTTACAAAAAGTTATGGGCAAAAATGCATGTTCAAACTTTAAATGCGAATATCTCGCTTAATACGCGTCCTAGATAGGCAAAAGTTTTCACCTAGAGGGCAATTTTTGAACTCTTTTATTTCTTGATCTAGACCACCTAGAGGGCTGAAATTTCAGAGTTGTGATCTAGGAATCATTCCCTTTCCATTGATGTGCCTATCTTTGAGTAAGACCAATTTTACAAAAAGTTATGGGCAAAAATGCATGTTCAAACTTTAAATGCGAATATCTCGCTTAATAAGCGTCCTAGATAGGCAAAAGTTTTCACCTAGAGGGCAATTTTTGAACTCCATTATTTCTTGATCTAGACCACCTAGAGGGCTGAAATTTCAGAGTTGTGATCTAGGAATCATTCCCTTTCCATTGATGTGCCTATCTTTGAGTAGGACCAATTTTACAAAAAGTTATGGGCAAAAATGCATGTTCAAACTTTAAATGCGAATATCTCGCTTAATAAGCGTCCTAGATAGGCAAAAGTTTTCACCTAGAGGGCAATTTTTGAACTCCATTATTTCTTGATCTAGACCACCTAGAGGGCTGAAATTTCAGAGTTGTGATCTAGGAATCATTCCCCTTCCATTGATGTGCCTATCTTTGAGTAAGACCAATTTTACAAAAAGTTATGGGCAAAAATGCATGTTCAAACTTTAAATGCGAATATCTCGCTTAATACGCGTCCTAGATAGGCAAAAGTTTTCACCTAGAGGGCAATTTTTGAACTCCATTATTTCTTGATCTAGACCACCTAGAGGGCTGAAATTTCAGAGTTGTGATCTAGGAATCATTCCCCTTCCATTGATGTGCCTATCTTTGAGTAAGACCAATTTTACAAAAAGTTATGGGCAAAAATGCATGTTCAAACTTTAAATGCGAATATCTCGCTTAATAAGCGTCCTAGATAGGCAAAAGTTTTCACCTAGAGGGCAATTTTTGAACTCCATTATTTCTTGATCTAGACCACCTAGAGGGCTGAAATTTCAGAGCTGTGATCTAGGAATCATTCCCTTTCCATTGATGTGCCTATCTTTGAGTAAGACCAATTTTACAAAAAGTTATGGGCAAAAATGCATGTTCAAACTTTAAATGCGAATATCTCGCTTAATAAGCGTCCTAGATAGGCAAAAGTTTTCACCTAGAGGGCAATTTTTGAACTCCATTATTTCTTGATCTAGACCACCTAGAGGGCTGAAATTTCAGAGTTGTGATCTAGGAATCATTCCCCTTCCATTGATGTGCCTATCTTTGAGTAAGACCAATTTTACAAAAAGTTATGGGCAAAAATGCATGTTCAAACTTTAAATACGAATATCTCGCTTAATAAGCGTCCTAGATAGGCAAAAGTTTTCACCTAGAGGGCAATTTTTGAACTCCATTATTTCTTGATCTAGACCACTTAGAGGGCTGAAATTTCAGAGCTGTGATCTAGGAATCATTCGCTTTCCATTGATGTGCCTATCTTTGAGTAAGACCAATTTTAAAAAAAGTTATGGGCAAAAATGCATGTTCAAACTTTAAATGCGAATATCTCGCTTAATACGCGTCCTAGATAGGCAAAAGTTTTCACCTAGAGGGCAATTTTTGAACTCCATTATTTCTTGATCTAGACCACCTAGAGGGCTGAAATTTCAGAGTTGTGATCTAGGAATCATTCCCCTTCCATTGATGTGCCTATCTTTGAGTAAGACCAATTTTACAAAAAGTTATGGGCAAAAATGCATGTTCAAACTTTAAATGCGAATATCTCGCTTAATAAGCGTCCTAGATAGGCGAAAGTTTTCACCTAGAGGGCAATTTTTGAACTCCATTATTTCTTGATCTAGACCACTTAGAGGGCTGAAATTTCAGAGCTGTGATCTAGGAATCATTCCCTTTCCATTGATGTGCCTATCTTTGAGTAAGACCAATTTTACAAAAAGTTATGGGCAAAAATGCATGTTCAAACTTTAAATGCGAATATCTCGCTTAATACGCGTCCTAGATAGGCAAAAGTTTTCACCTAGAGGGCAATTTTTGAACTCCATTATTTCTTGATCTAGACCACCTAGAGGGCTGAAATTTCAGAGTTGTGATCTAGGAATCATTCCCCTTCCATTGATGTGCCTATCTTTGAGTAAGACCAATTTTACAAAAAGTTATGGGCAAAAATGCATGTTCAAACTTTAAATGCGAATATCTCGCTTAATAAGCGTCCTAGATAGGCAAAAGTTTTCACCTAGAGGGCAATTTTTGAACTCCATTATTTCTTGATCTAGACCACCTAGAGGGCTGAAATTTCAGAGTTGTGATCTAGGAATCATTCCCCTTCCATTGATGTGCCTATCTTTGAGTAAGACCAATTTTACAACAAGTTATGGGCAAAAATGCATGTTCAAACTTTAAATGCGAATATCTCGCTTAATAAGCGTCCTAGATAGGCAAAAGTTTTCACCTAGAGGGCAATTTTTGAACTCCATTATTTCTTGATCTAGACCACCTAGAGGGCTGAAATTTCAGAGTTGTGATCTAGGAATCATTCCCTTTCCATTGATGTGCCTATCTTTGAGTAAGACCAATTTTACAAAAAGTTATGGGCAAAAATGCATGTTCAAACTTTAAATGCGAATATCTCGCTTAATAAGCGTCCTAGATAGGCAAAAGTTTTCACCTAGAGGGCAATTTTTGAACTCCATTATTTCTTGATCTAGACCACCTAGAGGGCTGAAATTTCAGAGCTGTGATCTAGGAATCATTCCCTTTCCATTGATGTGCCTATCTTTGAGTAAGACCAATTTTACAAAAAGTTATGGGCAAAAATGCATGTTCAAACTTTAAATGCGAATATCTCGCTTAATACGCGTCCTAGATAGGCAAAAGTTTTCACCTAGAGGGCAATTTTTGAACTCCATTATTTCTTGATCTAGACCACCTAGAGGGCTGAAATTTCAGAGTTGTGATCTAGGAATCATTCCCCTTCCATTGATGTGCCTATCTTTGAGTAAGACCAATTTTACAAAAAGTTATGGGCAAAAATGCATGTTCAAACTTTAAATGCGAATATCTCGCTTAATAAGCGTCCTAGATAGGCAAAAGTTTTCACCTAGAGGGCAATTTTTGAACTCCATTATTTCTTGATCTAGACCACCTAGAGGGCTGAAATTTCAGAGCTGTGATCTAGGAATCATTCCCTTTCCATTGATGTGCCTATCTTTGAGTAAGACCAATTTTACAAAAAGTTATGGGCAAAAATGCATGTTCAAACTTTAAATGCGAATATCTCGCTTAATAAGCGTCCTAGATAGGCAAAAGTTTTCACCTAGAGGGCAATTTTTGAACTCCATTATTTCTTGATCTAGACCACCTAGAGGGCTGAAATTTCAAAGCTGTGATCTAGGAATCATTCCCCTTCCATTGATGTGCCTATCTTTGAGTAAGACCAATTTTACAAAAAGTTATGGGCAAAAATGCATGTTCAAACTTTAAATGCGAATATCTCGCTTAATAAGCGTCCTAGATAGGCAAAAGTTTTCACCTAGAAAGCAATTTTTGAACTCCATTATTTCTTGATCTAGACCACCTAGAGGGCTGAAATTTCAGAGTTGTGATCTAGGAATCATTCCCCTTCCATTGATGTGCCTATCTTTGAGTAAGACCAATTTTACAAAAAGTTATGGGCAAAAATGCATGTTCAAACTTTAAATGCGAATATCTCGCTTAATACGCGTCCTAGATAGGCAAAAGTTTTCACCTAGAGGGCAATTTTTGAACTCCATTATTTCTTGATCTAGACCACCTAGAGGGCTGAAATTTCAGAGTTGTGATCTAGGAATCATTCCCCTTCCATTGATGTGCCTATCTTTGAGTAAGACCAATTTTACAACAAGTTATGGGCAAAAATGCATGTTCAAACTTTAAATGCGAATATCTCGCTTAATAAGCGTCCTGGATAGGCAAAAGTTTTCACCTAGAGGGCAATTTTTGAACTCCATTATTTCTTGATCTAGACCACCTAGAGGGCTGAAATTTCAGAGTTGTGATCTAGGAATCATTCCCTTTCCATTGATGTGCCTATCTTTGAGTAAGACCAATTTTACAAAAAGTTATGGGCAAAAATGCATGTTCAAACTTTAAATGCGAATATCTCGCTTAATAAGCGTCCTAGATAGGCAAAAGTTTTCACCTAGAAAGCAATTTTTGAACTCCATTATTTCTTGATCTAGACCACCTAGAGGGCTGAAATTTCAGAGTTGTGATCTAGGAATCATTCCCCTTCCATTGATGTGCCTATCTATCGCTTAATAAGCGTCCTAGATAGGCAAAAGTTTTCACCTAGAGGGCAATTTTTGAACTCCATTATTTCTTGATCTAGACCACCTAGAGGGCTGAAATTTCAGAGTTGTGATCTAGGAATCATTCCCCTTCCATTGATGTGCCTATCTTTGAGTAAGACCAATTTTACAACAAGTTATGGGCAAAAATGCATGTTCAAACTTTAAATGCGAATATCTCGCTTAATAAGCGTCCTAGATAGGCAAAAGTTTTCACCTAGAGGGCAATTTTTGAACTCCATTATTTCTTGATCTAGACCACCTAGAGGGCTGAAATTTCAGAGTTGTGATCTAGGAATCATTCCCTTTCCATTGATGTGCCTATCTTTGAGTAAGACCAATTTTACAAAAAGTTATGGGCAAAAATGCATGTTCAAACTTTAAATGCGAATATCTCGCTTAATAAGCGTCCTAGATAGGCAAAAGTTTTCACCTAGAGGGCAATTTTTGAACTCCATTATTTCTTGATCTAGACCACCTAGAGGGCTGAAATTTCAGAGTTGTGATCTAGGAATCATTCCCCTTCCATTGATGTGCCTATCTTTGAGTAAGACCAATTTTACAACAAGTTATGGGCAAAAATGCATGTTCAAACTTTAAATGCGAATATCTCGCTTAATAAGCGTCCTAGATAGGCAAAAGTTTTCACCTAGAGGGCAATTTTTGAACTCCATTATTTCTTGATCTAGACCACCTAGAGGGCTGAAATTTCAGAGCTGTGATCTAGGAATCATTCCCTTTCCATTGATGTGCCTATCTTTGAGTAAGACCAATTTTACAAAAAGTTATGGGCAAAAATGCATGTTCAAACTTTAAATGCGAATATCTCGCTTAATAAGCGTCCTAGATAGGGAAAAGTTTTCACCTAGAGGGCAATTTTTGAACTCCATTATTTCTTGATCTAGACCACCTAGAGGGCTGAAATTTCAGAGCTGTGATCTAGGAATCATTCCCTTTCCATTGATGTGCCTATCTTTGAGTAAGACCAATTTTACAAAAAGTTATGGGCAAAAATGCATGTTCAAACTTTAAATGCGAATATCTCGCTTAATACGCGTCCTAGATAGGCAAAAGTTTTCACCTAGAGGGCAATTTTTGAACTCCATTATTTCTTGATCTAGACCACCTAGAGGGCTGAAATTTCAGAGTTGTGATCTAGGAATCATTCGCTTTCCATTGATGTGCCTATCTTTGAGTAAGACCAATTTAACAAAAAGTTATGGGCAAAAATGCATGTTCAAACTTTAAATGCGAATATCTCGCTTAATAAGCGTCCTAGATAGGCAAAAGTTTTCACCTAGAGGGCAATTTTTGAACTCCATTATTTCTTGATCTAGACCACCTAGAGGGCTGAAATTTCAGAGTTGTGATTTAGGAATCATTCCCCTTCCATTGATGTGCCTATCTTTGAGTAAGACCAATTTTACAAAAAGTTATGGGCAAAAATGCATGTTCAAACTTTAAATGCGAATATCTCGCTTAATAAGCGTCCTAGATAGGCAAAAGTTTTCACCTAGAGGGCAATTTTTGAACTCCATTATTTCTTGATCTAGACCACTTAGAGGGCTGAAAATTCAGAGCTGTGATCTAGGAATCATTCCCTTTCCATTGATGTGCCTATCTTTGAGTAAGACCAATTTTACAAAAAGTTATGGGCAAAAATGCATGTTCAAACTTTAAATGCGAATATCTCGCTAAATAAGCGTCCTAGATAGGGAAAAGTTTTCACCTAGAGGGCAATTTTTGAACTCCATTATTTCTTGATCTAGACCACCTAGAGGGCTGAAATTTCAGAGCTGTGATCTAGGAATCATTCGCTTTCCATTTATGTGCCTATCTTTGAGTAAGACCAATTTTACAAAAAGTTATGGGCAAAAATGCATGTTCAAACTTTAAATGCGAATATCGCGCTTAATACGCGTCCTAGATAGGCAAAAGTTTTCACCTAGAGGGCAATTTTTGAACTCCATTATTTCTTGATCTAGACCACCTAGAGGGCTGAAATTTCAGAGCTGTGATCTAGGAATCATTCCCTTTCCATTGATGTGCCTATCTTTGAGTAAGACCAATTTTACAACAAGTTATGGGCAAAAATGCATGTTCAAACTTTAAATGCGAATATCTCGCTTAATACGCGTCCTAGATAGGCAAAAGTTTTCACCTAGAGGGCAATTTTTGAACTCCATTATTTCTTGATCTAGACCACCTAGAGGGCTGAAATTTCAGAGTTGTGATCTAGGAATCATTCCCCTTCCATTGATGTGCCTATCTTTGAGTAAGACCAATTTTACAAAAAGTTATGGGCAAAATTGCATGTTCAAACTTTAAATGCGAATATCTCGCTTAATAAGCGTCCTAGATAGGCAAAAGTTTTCACCTAGAGGGCAATTTTTGAACTCCATTATTTCTTGATCTACACCACTTAGATGGCTGAAATTTCAGAGCTGTGATCTAGGAATCATTCCCTTTCCATTGATGTGCCTATCTTTGAGTAAGACCAATTTTACAAAAAGTTATGGGCAAAAATGCATGTTCAAACTTTAAATGCGAATATCTCGCTAAATAAGCGTCCTAGATAGGGAAAAGTTTTCACCTAGAGGGCAATTTTTGAACTCCATTATTTCTTGATCTACACCACTTAGATGGCTGAAATTTCAGAGCTGTGATCTAGGAATCATTCCCTTTCCATTGATGTGCCTATCTTTGAGTAAGACCAATTTTACAAAAAGTTATGGGCAAAAATGCATGTTCAAACTTTAAATGCGAATATCTCGCTTAATAAGCGTCCTAGATAGGCAAAAGTTTTCACCTAGAGGGCAATTTTTGAACTCCATTATTTCTTGATCTAGACCACCTAGAGGGCTGAAATTTCAGAGTTGTGATTTAGGAATCATTCCCCTTCCATTGATGTGCCTATCTTTGAGTAAGACCAATTTTACAAAAAGTTATGGGCAAAAATGCATGTTCAAACTTTAAATGCGAATATCTCGCTTAATAAGCGTCCTAGATAGGCAAAAGTTTTCACCTAGAGGGCAATTTTTGAACTCCATTATTTCTTGATCTAGACCACTTAGAGGGCTGAAAATTCAGAGCTGTGATCTAGGAATCATTCCCTTTCCATTGATGTGCCTATCTTTGAGTAAGACCAATTTTACAAAAAGTTATGGGCAAAAATGCATGTTCAAACTTTAAATGCGAATATCTCGCTAAATAAGCGTCCTAGATAGGGAAAAGTTTTCACCTAGAGGGCAATTTTTGAACTCCATTATTTCTTGATCTAGACCACCTAGAGGGCTGAAATTTCAGAGCTGTGATCTAGGAATCATTCGCTTTCCATTTATGTGCCTATCTTTGAGTAAGACCAATTTTACAAAAAGTTATGGGCAAAAATGCATGTTCAAACTTTAAATGCGAATATCGCGCTTAATACGCGTCCTAGATAGGCAAAAGTTTTCACCTAGAGGGCAATTTTTGAACTCCATTATTTCTTGATCTAGACCACCTAGAGGGCTGAAATTTCAGAGCTGTGATCTAGGAATCATTCCCTTTCCATTGATGTGCCTATCTTTGAGTAAGACCAATTTTACAACAAGTTATGGGCAAAAATGCATGTTCAAACTTTAAATGCGAATATCTCGCTTAATACGCGTCCTAGATAGGCAAAAGTTTTCACCTAGAGGGCAATTTTTGAACTCCATTATTTCTTGATCTAGACCACCTAGAGGGCTGAAATTTCAGAGTTGTGATCTAGGAATCATTCCCCTTCCATTGATGTGCCTATCTTTGAGTAAGACCAATTTTACAAAAAGTTATGGGCAAAATTGCATGTTCAAACTTTAAATGCGAATATCTCGCTTAATAAGCGTCCTAGATAGGCAAAAGTTTTCACCTAGAGGGCAATTTTTGAACTCCATTATTTCTTGATCTACACCACTTAGATGGCTGAAATTTCAGAGCTGTGATCTAGGAATCATTCCCTTTCAATTGATGTGCCTATCTTTGAGTAAGACCAATTTTACAAAAAGTTATGGGCAAAAATGCATGTTCAAACTTTAAATGCGAATATCTCGCTAAATAAGCGTCCTAGATAGGGAAAAGTTTTCACCTAGAGGGCAATTTTTGAACTCCATTATTTCTTGATCTACACCACTTAGATGGCTGAAATTTCAGAGCTGTGATCTAGGAATCATTCCCTTTCCATTGATGTGCCTATCTTTGAGTAAGACCAATTTTACAAAAAGTTATGGGCAAAAATGCATGTTCAAACTTTAAATGCGAATATCTCGCTTAATAAGCGTCCTAGATAGGCAAAAGTTTTCACCTAGAGGGCAATTTTTGAACTCCATTATTTCTTGATCTAGACCACTTAGATGGCTGAAATTTCAGAGCTGTGATCTAGGAATCATTCCCTTTCCATCGATGTGCCTATCTTTGAGTAAGACCAATTTTACAAAAAGTTATGGGCAAAATTACATGTTCAAACTTTAAATGCGAATATCTCGCTTAATAAGCGTCCTAGATAGGCAAAAGTTTTCACCTAGAGGGCAATTTTTGAACTCCATTATTTCTTGATCTAGACCACCTAGAGGGCTGAAATTTCAGAGTTGTGATCTAGGAATCATTCGCTTTCCATTGATGTGCCTATCTTTGAGTAAGACCAATTTTACAAAAAGTTATGGGCAAAAATGCATGTTCAAACTTTAAATGCGAATATCTCGCTTAATACGCGTCCTAGATAGGCAAAAGTTTTAACCTAGAGGGCAATTTTTGAACTCCATTATTTCTTGATCTAGACCACCTAGAGGGCTGAAATTTCAGAGCTGTGATCTAGGAATCATTCCCTTTCCATTGATGTGCCTATCTTTGAGTAAGACCAATTTTACAAAAAGTTATGGGCAAAAATGCATGTTCAAACTTTAAATGCGAATATCTCGCTTAATACGCGTCCTAGATAGGCAAAAGTTTTCACCTAGAGGGCAATTTTTGAACTCCATTATTTCTTGATCTAGACCACCTAGAGGGCTGAAATTTCAGAGTTGTGATCTAGGAATCATTCGCTTTCCATTGATGTGCCTATCTTTGAGTAAGACCAATTTAACAAAAAGTTATGGGCAAAAATGCATGTTCAAACTTTAAATGCGAATATCTCGCTTAATAAGCGTCCTAGATAGGCAAAAGTTTTCACCTAGAGGGCAATTTTTGAACTCCATTATTTCTTGATCTGGACCACTTAGAGGGCTGAAATTTCAGAGCTGTGATCTAGGAATCATTCCCTTTCCATTGATGTGCCTATCTTTGAGTAAGACCAATTTTACAAAAAGTTATGGGCAAAAATGCATGTTCAAACTTTAAATGCGAATATCTCGCTTAATACGCGTCCTAGATAGGCAAAAGTTTTCACCTAGAGGGCAATTTTTGAACTCCATTATTTCTTGATCTAGACCACCTAGAGGGCTGAAATTTCAGAGCTGTGATCTAGGAATCATTCCCTTTCCATTGATGTGCCTATCTTTGAGTAAGACCAATTTTACAAAAAGTTATGGGCAAAAATGCATGTTCAAACTTTAAATGCGAATATCTCGCTTAATAAGCGTCCTACATAGGCAAAAGTTTTCACCTAGAGGGCAATTTTTGAACTCCATTATTTCTTGATCTAGACCACCTAGAGGGCTGAAATTTCAGAGTTGTGATCTAGGAATCATTCCCCTTCCATTGATGTGCCTATCTTTGAGTAAGACCAATTTTACAAAAAGTTATGGGCAAAAATGCATGTTCAAACTTTAAATGCGAATATCTCGCTTAATAAGCGTCCTAGATAGGCAAAAGTTTTCACCTAGAGGGCAATTTTTGAACTCCATTATTTCTTGATCTAGACCACTTAGAGGGCTGAAATTTCAGAGCTGTGATCTAGGAATCATTCCCTTTCCATTGATGTGCCTATCTTTGAGTAAGACCAATTTTACAAAAAGTTATGGGCAAAAATGCATGTTCAAACTTTAAATGCGAATATCTCGCTTAATACGCGTCCTAGATAGGCAAAAGTTTTAACCTAGAGGGCAATTTTTGAACTCCATTATTTCTTGATCTAGACCACCTAGAGGGCTGAAATTTCAGAGCTGTGATCTAGGAATCATTCCCTTTCCATTGATGTGCCTATCTTTGAGTAAGACCAATTTTACAAAAAGTTATGGGCAAAAATGCATGTTCAAACTTTAAATGCGAATATCTCGCTAAATAAGCGTCCTAGATAGGCAAAAGTTTTCACCTAGAGGGCAATTTTTGAACTCCATTATTTCTTGATCTAGACCACCTAGAGGGCTGAAATTGCAGAGTTGTGATCTAGGAATCATTCCCCTTCCATTGATGTGCCT
Source organism: Eupeodes latifasciatus (assembly GCA_920104205.1). Classification (NCBI taxonomy): domain Eukaryota; kingdom Metazoa; phylum Arthropoda; class Insecta; order Diptera; family Syrphidae; genus Eupeodes; species Eupeodes latifasciatus. Next base: position 23,823 of record CAKKTC010000132.1, on the reverse strand, counting down.
ATCTTTGAGTAAGACCAATTTTACAAAAAGTTATGGGCAAAAATGCATGTTCAAACTTTAAATGCGAATATCTCGCTTAATAAGCGTCCTAGATAGGCAAAAGTTTTCACCTAGAGGGCAATTTTTGAACTCCATTATTTCTTGATCTACACCACTTAGATGGCTGAAATTTCAGAGCTGTGATCTAGGAATCATTCCCTTTCTATTGATGTGCCTATCTTTGAGTAAGACCAATTTTACAAAAAGTTATGGGCAAAAATGCATGTTCAAACTTTAAATGCGAATATCTCGCTTAATAAGCGTCCTAGATAGGCAAAAGTTTTCACCTAGAGGTCAATTTTTGAACTCCATTATTTCTTGATCTAGACCACTTAGAGGGCTGAAATTTCAGAGCTGTGATCTAGGAATCATTCCCTTTCCATTGATGTGCCTATCTTTGAGTAAGACCAATTTTACAAAAAGTTATGGGCAAAAATGCATGTTCAAACTTTAAATGCGAATATCTCGCTTAATAAGCGTCCTACATAGGCAAAAGTTTTCACCTAGAGGGCAATTTTTGAACTCCATTATTTCTTGATCTAGACCACCTAGAGGGCTGAAATTTCAGAGTTGTGATCTAGGAATCATTCCCCTTCCATTGATGTGCCTATCTTTGAGTAAGACCAATTTTACAAAAAGTTATGGGCAAAAATGCATGTTCAAACTTTAAATGCGAATATCTCGCTTAATAAGCGTCCTAGATAGGCAAAAGTTTTCACCTAGAGGGCAATTTTTGAACTCCATTATTTCTTGATCTAGACCACTTAGAGGGCTGAAATTTCAGAGCTGTGATCTAGGAATCATTCCCTTTCCATTGATGTGCCTATCTTTGAGTAAGACCAATTTTACAAAAAGTTATGGGCAAAAATGCATGTTCAAACTTTAAATGCGAATATCTCGCTAAATAAGCGTCCTAGATAGGCAAAAGTTTTCACCTAGAGGGCAATTTTTGAACTCCATTATTTCTTGATCTAGACCACCTAGAGGGCTGAAATTTCAGAGCTGTGATCTAGGAATTATTCCCTTTCCATTGATGTTAAGTTATGGGCAAAAATGCATGTTCAAACTTTAAATGCGAATATCTCGCTTAATAAGCGTCCTAGATAGGCAAAAGTTTTCACCTAGAGGGCAATTTTTGAACTCCATTATTTCTTGATCTAGACCACTTAGAGGGCTGAAATTTCAGAGCTGTGATCTAGGAATCATTCCCTTTCCATTGATGTGCCTATCTTTGAGTAAGACCAATTTTACAAAAAGTTATGGGCAAAAATGCATGTTCAAACTTTAAATGCGAATATCTCGCTTAATACGCGTCCTAGATAGGCAAAAGTTTTCACCTAGAGGGCAATTTTTGAACTCCATTATTTCTTGATCTAGACCACCTAGAGGGCTGAAATTTCAGAGCTGTGATCTAGGAATCATTCCCTTTCCATTGATGTGCCTATCTTTGAGTAAGACCAATTTTACAAAAAGTTATGGGCAAAAATGCATGTTCAAACTTTAAATGCGAATATCTCGCTTAATAAGCGTCCTAGATAGGCAAAAGTTTTCACCTAGAGGGAAATTTTTGAACTCCATTATTTCTTGATCTAGACCACCTAGAGGGCTGAAATTTCAGAGCTGTGATCTAGGAATTATTCCCTTTCCATTGATGTGCCTATCTTTGAGTAAGACCAATTTTACAAAAAGTTATGGGCAAAAATGCATGTTCAAACTTTAAATGCGAATATCTCGCTTAATACGCGTCCTAGATAGGCAAAAGTTTTCACCTAGAGGGCAATTTTTGAACTCCATTATTTCTTGATCTAGACCACCTAGAGGGCTGAAATTTCAGAGTTGTGATCTAGGAATCATTCCCCTTCCATTGATGTGCTTATCTTTGAGTAAGACCAATTTTACAAAAAGTTATGGGCAAAAATGCATGTTCAAACTTTAAATGCGAATATCTCGCTTAATACGCGTCCTAGATAGGCAAAAGTTTTCACCTAGAGGGCAATTTTTGAACTCCATTATTTCTTGATCTAGACCACCTAGAGGGCTGAAATTTCAGAGCTGTGATCTAGGAATCATTCCCTTTCCATTGATGTGCCTATCTTTGAGTAAGACCAATTTTACAAAAAGTTATGGGCAAAAATGCATGTTCAAACTTTAAATGCGAATATCTCGCTTAATAAGCGTCCTAGATAGGCAAAAGTTTTCACCTAGAGGGCAATTTTTGAACTCCATTATTTCTTGATCTAGACCACCTAGAGGGCTGAAATTTCAGAGTTGTGATCTAGGAATCATTCGCTTTCCATTGATGTGCCTATCTTTGAGTAAGACCAATTTAACAAAAAGTTATGGGCAAAAATGCATGTTCAAACTTTAAATGCGAATATCTCGCTTAATAAGCGTCCTAGATAGGCAAAAGTTTTCACCTAGAGGGCAATTTTTGATTTCCATTATTTCTTGATCTAGACCATCTAGAGGGCTGAAATTTCAGAGTTGTGATCTAGGAATCATTCCCCTTCCATTGATGTGCCTATCTTTGAGTAAGACCAATTTTACAACAAGTTATGGGCAAAAATGCATGTTCAAACTTTAAATGCGAATATCTCGCTTAATAAGCGTCCTAGATAGGCAAAAGTTTTCACCTAGAGGGCAATTTTTGAACTCCATTATTTCTTGATCTAGACCACCTAGAGGGCTGAAATTTCAGAGTTGTGATCTAGGAATCATTCCCCTTCCATTGATGTGCCTATCTTTGAGTAAGACCAATTTTACAACAAGTTATGGGCAAAAATGCATGTTCAAACTTTAAATGCGAATATCTCGCTTTTTAAGCGTCCTAGATAGGCAAAAGTTTTCACCTAGAGGGCAATTTTTGAACTCCATTATTTCTTGATCTAGACCACCTAGAGGGCTGAAATTTCAGAGTTGTGATCTAGGAATCATTCGCTTTCCATTGATGTGCCTATCTTTGAGTAAGACCAATTTAACAAAAAGTTATGGGCAAAAATGCATGTTCAAACTTTAAATGCGAATATCTCGCTTAATAAGCGTCCTAGATAGGCAAAAGTTATCACCTAGAGGGCAATTTTTGAACTCCATTATTTCTTGATCTAGACCACCTAGAGGGCTGAAATTTCAGAGTTGTGATCTAGGAATCATTCCCCTTCCATTGATGTGCCTATCTTTGAGTAAGACCAATTTTACAACAAGTTATGGGCAAAAATGCATGTTCAAACTTTAAATGCGAATATCTCGCTTAATAAGCGTCCTAGATAGGCAAAAGTTTTCACCTAGAGGGCAATTTTTGAACTCCATTATTTCTTGATCTAGACCACCTAGAGGGCTGAAATTTCAGAGTTGTGATCTAGGAATCATTCGCTTTCCATTGATGTGCCTATCTTTGAGTAAGACCAATTTAACAAAAAGTTATGGGCAAAAATGCATGTTCAAACTTTAAATGCGAATATCTCGCTTAATAAGCGTCCTAGATAGGCAAAAGTTTTCACCTAGAGGGCAATTTTTGAACTCCATTATTTCTTGATCTAGACCACCTAGAGGGCTGAAATTTCAGAGCTGTGATCTAGGAATCATTCCCTTTCCATTGATGTGCCTATCTTTGAGTAAGACCAATTTTACAAAAAGTTATGGGCAAAAATGCATGTTCAAACTTTAAATGCGAATATCTCGCTTAATACGCGTCCTAGATAGGCAAAAGTTTTCACCTAGAGGGCAATTTTTGAACTCCATTATTTCTTGATCTAGACCACCTAGAGGGCTGAAATTTCAGAGTTGTGATCTAGGAATCATTCGCTTTCCATTGATGTGCCTATCTTTGAGTAAGACCAATTTAACAAAAAGTTATGGGCAAAAATGCATGTTCAAACTTTAAATGCGAATATCTCGCTTAATAAGCGTCCTAGATAGTCAAAAGTTTTCACCTAGAGGGCAATTTTTGAACTCCATTATTTCTTGATCTAGACCACCTAGAGGGCTGAAATTTCAGAGCTGTGATCTAGGAATTATTCCCTTTCCATTGATGTTAAGTTATGGGCAAAAATGCATGTTCAAACTTTAAATGCGAATATCTCGCTTAATAAGCGTCCTAGATAGGCAAAAGTTTTCACCTAGAGGGCAATTTTTGAACTCCATTATTTCTTGATCTAGACCACCTAGAGGGCTGAAATTTCAGAGCTGTGATCTAGGAATCATTCCCTTTCCATTGATGTGCCTATCTTTGAGTAAGACCAATTTAACAAAAAGTTATGGGCAAAAATGCATGTTCAAACTTTAAATGCGAATATCTCGCTTAATAAGCGTCCTAGATAGGCAAAAGTTATCACCTAGAGGGCAATTTTTGAACTCCATTATTTCTTGATCTAGACCACCTAGAGGGCTGAAATTTCAGAGTTGTGATCTAGGAATCATTCCCCTTCCATTGATGTGCTTATCTTTGAGTAAGACCAATTTTACAAAAAGTTATGGGCAAAAATGCATGTTCAAACTTTAAATGCGAATATCTCGCTTAATAAGCGTCCTAGATAGGCAAAAGTTTTCACCTAGAGGGCAATTTTTGAACTCCATTATTTCTTGATCTAGACCACCTAGAGGGCTGAAATTTCAGAGCTGTGATCTAGGAATCATTCCCTTTCCATTGATGTGCCTATCTTTGAGTAAGACCAATTTTACAAAAAAGTTATGGGCAAAAATGCATGTTCAAACTTTAAATGCGAATATCTCGCTTAATACGCGTCCTAGATAGGCAAAAGTTTTCACCTAGAGGGCAATTTTTGAACTCCATTATTTCTTGATCTAGACCACCTAGAGGGCTGAAATTTCAGAGCTGTGATCTAGGAATCATTCCCTTTCCATTGATGTGCCTATCTTTGAGTAAGACCAATTTTACAAAAAGTTATGGGCAAAAATGCATGTTCAAACTTTAAATGCGAATATCTCGCTTAATAAGCGTCCTAGATAGGCAAAAGTTTTCACCTAGAGGGCAATTTTTGAACTCCATTATTTCTTGATCTAGACCACCTAGAGGGCTGAAATTTCAGAGTTGTGATCTAGGAATCATTCGCTTTCCATTGATGTGCCTATCTTTGAGTAAGACCAATTTAACAAAAAGTTATGGGCAAAAATGCATGTTCAAACTTTAAATGCGAATATCTCGCTTAATAAGCGTCCTAGATAGGCAAAAGTTTTCACCTAGAGGGCAATTTTTGATTTCCATTATTTCTTGATCTAGACCATCTAGAGGGCTGAAATTTCAGAGTTGTGATCTAGGAATCATTCCCCTTCCATTGATGTGCCTATCTTTGAGTAAGACCAATTTTACAACAAGTTATGGGCAAAAATGCATGTTCAAACTTTAAATGCGAATATCTCGCTTAATAAGCGTCCTAGATAGGCAAAAGTTTTCACCTAGAGGGCAATTTTTGAACTCCATTATTTCTTGATCTAGACCACCTAGAGGGCTGAAATTTCAGAGTTGTGATCTAGGAATCATTCCCCTTCCATTGATGTGCCTATCTTTGAGTAAGACCAATTTTACAAAAAGTTATGGGCAAAAATGCATGTTCAAACTTTAAATGCGAATATCTCGCTTTTTAAGCGTCCTAGATAGGCAAAAGTTTTCACCTAGAGGGCAATTTTTGAACTCCATTATTTCTTGATCTAGACCACCTAGAGGGCTGAAATTTCAGAGTTGTGATCTAGGAATCATTCGCTTTCCATTGATGTGCCTATCTTTGAGTAAGACCAATTTAACAAAAAGTTATGGGCAAAAATGCATGTTCAAACTTTAAATGCGAATATCTCGCTTAATAAGCGTCCTAGATAGGCAAAAGTTATCACCTAGAGGGCAATTTTTGAACTCCATTATTTCTTGATCTAGACCACCTAGAGGGCTGAAATTTCAGAGTTGTGATCTAGGAATCATTCCCCTTCCATTGATGTGCCTATCTTTGAGTAAGACCAATTTTACAACAAGTTATGGGCAAAAATGCATGTTCAAACTTTAAATGCGAATATCTCGCTTAATAAGCGTCCTAGATAGGCAAAAGTTTTCACCTAGAGGGCAATTTTTGAACTCCATTATTTCTTGATCTAGACCACCTAGAGGGCTGAAATTTCAGAGTTGTGATCTAGGAATCATTCGCTTTCCATTGATGTGCCTATCTTTGAGTAAGACCAATTTAACAAAAAGTTATGGGCAAAAATGCATGTTCAAACTTTAAATGCGAATATCTCGCTTAATAAGCGTCCTAGATAGGCAAAAGTTTTCACCTAGAGGGCAATTTTTGAACTCCATTATTTCTTGATCTAGACCACCTAGAGGGCTGAAATTTCAGAGCTGTGATCTAGGAATCATTCCCTTTCCATTGATGTGCCTATCTTTGAGTAAGACCAATTTTACAAAAAGTTATGGGCAAAAATGCATGTTCAAACTTTAAATGCGAATATCTCGCTTAATACGCGTCCTAGATAGGCAAAAGTTTTCACCTAGAGGGCAATTTTTGAACTCCATTATTTCTTGATCTAGACCACCTAGAGGGCTGAAATTTCAGAGTTGTGATCTAGGAATCATTCGCTTTCCATTGATGTGCCTATCTTTGAGTAAGACCAATTTAACAAAAAGTTATGGGCAAAAATGCATGTTCAAACTTTAAATGCGAATATCTCGCTTAATAAGCGTCCTAGATAGTCAAAAGTTTTCACCTAGAGGGCAATTTTTGAACTCCATTATTTCTTGATCTAGACCACCTAGAGGGCTGAAATTTCAGAGCTGTGATCTAGGAATTATTCCCTTTCCATTGATGTTAAGTTATGGGCAAAAATGCATGTTCAAACTTTAAATGCGAATATCTCGCTTAATAAGCGTCCTAGATAGGCAAAAGTTTTCACCTAGAGGGCAATTTTTGAACTCCATTATTTCTTGATCTAGACCACCTAGAGGGCTGAAATTTCAGAGCTGTGATCTAGGAATCATTCCCTTTCCATTGATGTGCCTATCTTTGAGTAAGACCAATTTAACAAAAAGTTATGGGCAAAAATGCATGTTCAAACTTTAAATGCGAATATCTCGCTTAATAAGCGTCCTAGATAGGCAAAAGTTATCACCTAGAGGGCAATTTTTGAACTCCATTATTTCTTGATCTAGACCACCTAGAGGGCTGAAATTTCAGAGTTGTGATCTAGGAATCATTCCCCTTCCATTGATGTGCCTATCTTTGAGTAAGACCAATTTTACAACAAGTTATGGGCAAAAATGCATGTTCAAACTTTAAATGCGAATATCTCGCTTAATAAGCGTCCTAGATAGGCAAAAGTTTTCACCTAGAGGGCAATTTTTGAACTCCATTATTTCTTGATCTAGACCACCTAGAGGGCTGAAATTTCAGAGTTGTGATCTAGGAATCATTCGCTTTCCATTGATGTGCCTATCTTTGAGTAAGACCAATTTAACAAAAAGTTATGGGCAAAAATGCATGTTCAAACTTTAAATGCGAATATCTCGCTTAATAAGCGTCCTAGATAGGCAAAAGTTTTCACCTAGAGGGCAATTTTTGAACTCCATTATTTCTTGATCTAGACCACCTAGAGGGCTGAAATTTCAGAGCTGTGATCTAGGAATCATTCCCTTTCCATTGATGTGCCTATCTTTGAGTAAGACCAATTTTACAAAAAGTTATGGGCAAAAATGCATGTTCAAACTTTAAATGCGAATATCTCGCTTAATACGCGTCCTAGATAGGCAAAAGTTTTCACCTAGAGGGCAATTTTTGAACTCCATTATTTCTTGATCTAGACCACCCAGAGTTGTGATCTAGGAATCATTCCCTTTCCATTGATGTGCCTATCTTTGAGTAAGACCAATTTAACAAAAAGTTATGGGCAAAAATGCATGTTCAAACTTTAAATGCGAATATCTCGCTTAATACGCGTCCTAGATAGTCAAAAGTTTTCACCTAGAGGGCAATTTTTGAACTCCATTATTTCTTGATCTAGACCACCTAGAGGGCTGAAATTTCAGAGCTGTGATCTAGGAATTATTCCCTTTCCATTGATGTTAAGTTATGGGCAAAAATGCATGTTCAAACTTTAAATGCGAATATCTCGCTTAATAAGCGTCCTAGATAGGCAAAAGTTTTCACCTAGAGGGCAATTTTTGAACTCCATTATTTCTTGATCTAGACCTTTTAGAGGGCTGAAATTTCAGAGCTGTGATCTAGGAATCATTCCCTTTCCATTGATGTGCCTATCTTTGAGTAAGACCAATTTTACAAAAAGTTATGGGCAAAAATGCATGTTCAAACTTTAAATGCGAATATCTCGCTTAATACGCGTCCTAGATAGGCAAAAGTTTTCACCTAGAGGGCAATTTTTGAACTCCATTATTTCTTGATCTAGACCACCTAGAGGGCTGAAATTTCAGAGCTGTGATCTAGGAATCATTCCCTTTCCATTGATGTGCCTATCTTTGAGTAAGACCAATTTTACAAAAAGTTATGGGCAAAAATGCATGTTCAAACTTTAAATGCGAATATCTCGCTTAATAAGCGTCCTAGATAGGCAAAAGTTTTCACCTAGAGGGAAATTTTTGAACTCCATTATTTCTTGATCTAGACCACCTAGAGGGCTGAAATTTCAGAGCTGTGATCTAGGAATCATTCCCTTTCCATTGATGTGCCTATCTTTGAGTAAGACCAATTTTACAAAAAGTTATGGGCAAAAATGCATGTTCAAACTTTAAATGCGAATATCTCGCTTAATACGCGTCCTAGATAGGCAAAAGTTTTCACCTAGAGGGCAATTTTTGAACTCCATTATTTCTTGATCTAGACCACCTAGAGGGCTGGAATTTCAGAGCTGTGATCTAGGAATCATTCCCTTTCCATTGATGTGCCTATCTTTGAGTAAGACCAATTTTACAAAAAGTTATGGGCAAAAATGCATGTTCAAACTTTAAATGCGAATATCTCGCTTAATAAGCGTCCTAGATAGGCAAAAGTTTTCACCTAGAGGGCAATTTTTGAACTCCATTATTTCTTGATCTAGACCACCTAGAGGGCTGAAATTTCAGAGTTGTGATCTAGGAATCATTCCCCTTCCATTGATGTGCCTATCTTTGAGTAAGACCAATTTTACAACAAGTTATGGGCAAAAATGCATGTTCAAACTTTAAATGCGAATATCTCGCTTTATAAGCGTCCTAGATAGGCAAAAGTTTTCACCTAGAGGGCAATTTTTGAACTCCATTATTTCTTGATCTAGACCACCTAGAGGGCTGAAATTTCAGAGTTGTGATCTAGGAATCATTCCCCTTCCATTGATGTGCCTATCTTTGAGTAAGACCAATTTTACAACAAGTTATGGGTAAAAATGCATGTTCAAACTTTAAATGCGAATATCTCGCTTAATAAGCGTCCTAGATAGGCAAAAGTTTTCACCTAGAGGGCAATTTTTGAACTCCATTATTTCTTGATCTAGACCACCTAGAGGGCTGAAATTTCAGAGTTGTGATCTAGGAATCATTCGCTTTCCATTGATGTGCCTATCTTTGAGTAAGACCAATTTAACAAAAAGTTATGGGCAAAAATGCATGTTCAAACTTTAAATGCGAATATCTCGCTTAATAAGCGTCCTAGATAGGCAAAAGTTTTCACCTAGAGGGCAATTTTTGAACTCCATTATTTCTTGATCTAGACCACCTAGAGGGCTGAAATTTCAGAGTTGTGATCTAGGAATCATTCCCCTTCTATTGATGTGCCTATCTTTGAGTAAGACCAATTTTACAACAAGTTATGGGCAAAAATGCATGTTCAAACTTTAAATGCGAATATCTCGCTTAATAAGCGTCCTAGATAGGCAAAAGTTTTCACCTAGAGGGCAATTTTTGAACTCCATTATTTCTTGATCTAGACCACCTAGAGGGCTGAAATTTCAGAGCTGTGATCTAGGAATCATTCCCTTTCCATTGATGTGCCTATCTTTGAGTAAGACCAATTTTACAAAAAGTTATGGGCAAAAATGCATGTTCAAACTTTAAATGCGAATATCTCGCTTAATAAGCGTCCTAGATAGGCAAAAGTTTTCACCTAGAGGGCAATTTTTGAACTCCATTATTTCTTGATCTAGACCACCTAGAGGGCTGAAATTTCAGAGTTGTGATCTAGGAATCATTCCCCGTCCATTGATGTGCCTATCTTTGAGTAAGACCAATTTTACAACAAGTTATGGGCAAAAATGCATGTTCAAACTTTAAATGCGAATATCTCGCTTTATAAGCGTCCTAGATAGGCAAAAGTTTTCACCTAGAGGGCAATTTTTGAACTCCATTATTTCTTGATCTAGACCACCTAGAGGGCTGAAATTTCAGAGTTGTGATCTAGGAATCATTCCCCTTCCATTGATGTGCCTATCTTTGAGTAAGACCAATTTTACAACAAGTTATGGGTAAAAATGCATGTTCAAACTTTAAATGCGAATATCTCGCTTAATAAGCGTCCTAGATAGGCAAAAGTTTTCACCTAGAGGGCAATTTTTGAACTCCATTATTTCTTGATCTAGACCACCTAGAGGGCTGAAATTTCAGAGTTGTGATCTAGGAATCATTCGCTTTCCATTGATGTGCCTATCTTTGAGTAAGACCAATTTAACAAAAAGTTATGGGCAAAAATGCATGTTCAAACTTTAAATGCGAATATCTCGCTTAATAAGCGTCCTAGATAGGCAAAAGTTTTCACCTAGAGGGCAATTTTTGAACTCCATTATTTCTTGATCTAGACCACCTAGAGGGCTGAAATTTCAGAGTTGTGATCTAGGAATCATTCCCCTTCTATTGATGTGCCTATCTTTGAGTAAGACCAATTTTACAACAAGTTATGGGCAAAAATGCATGTTCAAACTTTAAATGCGAATATCTCGCTTAATAAGCGTCCTAGATAGGCAAAAGTTTTCACCTAGAGGGCAATTTTTGAACTCCATTATTTCTTGATCTAGACCACCTAGAGGGCTGAAATTTCAGAGTTGTGATCTAGGAATCATTCCCTTTCCATTGATGTGCCTATCTTTGAGTAAGACCAATTTAACAAAAAGTTATGGGCAAAAATGCATGTTCAAACTTTAAATGCGAATATCTCGCTTAATAAGCGTCCTAGATAGGCAAAAGTTTTCACCTAGAGGGCAATTTTTGAACTCCATTATTTCTTGATCTAGACCACCTAGAGGGCTGAAATTTCAGAGCTGTGATCTAGGAATCATTCCCTTTCCATTGATGTGCCTATCTTTGAGTAAGACCAATTTTACAAAAAGTTATGGGCAAAAATGCATGTTCAAACTTTAAATGCGAATATCTCGCTTAATAAGCGTCCTAGATAGGCAAAAGTTTTCACCTAGAGGGCAATTTTTGAACTCCATTATTTCTTGATCTAGACCACCTAGAGGGCTGAAATTTCAGATCTGTGATCTAGGAATCATTCCCTTTCCATTGATGTGCCTATCTTTGAGTAAGACCAATTTTACAAAAAGTTATGGGCAAAAATGCATGTTCAAACTTTAAATGCGAATATCTCGCTTAATAAGCGTCCTAGATAGGCAAAAGTTTTCACCTAGAGGGCAATTTTTGAACTCCATTATTTCTTGATCTAGACCACCTAGAGGGCTGAAATTTCAGATCTGTGATCTAGGAATCATTCCCTTTCCATTGATGTGCCTATCTTTGAGTAAGACCAATTTTACAAAAAGTTATGGGCAAAAATGCATGTTCAAACTTTAAATGCGAATATCTCGCTTAATACGCGTCCTAGATAGGCAAAAGTTTTCACCTAGAGGGCAATTTTTGAACTCCATTATTTCTTGATCTAGACCACCTAGAGGGCTGAAATTTCAGAGTTGTGATCTAGGAATCATTCGCTTTCCATTGATGTGCCTATCTTTGAGTAAGACCAATTTAACAAAAAGTTATGGGCAAAAATGCATGTTCAAACTTTAAATGCGAATATCTCGCTTAATAAGCGTCCTAGATAGGCAAAAGTTTTCACCTAGAGGGCAATTTTTGAACTCCATTATTTCTTGATCTAGACCACCTAGAGGGCTGAAATTTCAGAGTTGTGATCTAGGAATCATTCCCCTTCCATTGATGTGCCTATCTTTGAGTAAGACCAATTTTACAACAAGTTATGGGCAAAAATGCATGTTCAAACTTTAAATGCGAATATCTCGCTTAATAAGCGTCCTAGATAGGCAAAAGTTTTCACCTAGAGGGCAATTTTTGAACTCCATTATTTCTTGATCTAGACCACCTAGAGGGCTGAAATTTCAGAGTTGTGATCTAGGAATCATTCCCTTTCCATTGATGTGCCTATCTTTGAGTAAGACCAATTTTACAACAAGTTATGGGTAAAAATGCATGTTCAAACTTTAAATGCGAATATCTCGCTTAATAAGCGTCCTAGATAGGCAAAAGTTTTCACCTAGAGGGCAATTTTTGAACTCCATTATTTCTTGATCTAGACCACCTAGAGGGCTGAAATTTCAGAGTTGTGATCTAGGAATCATTCGCTTTCCATTGATGTGCCTATCTTTGAGTAAGACCAATTTAACAAAAAGTTATGGGCAAAAATGCATGTTCAAACTTTAAATGCGAATATCTCGCTTAATAAGCGTCCTAGATAGGCAAAAGTTTTCACCTAGAGGGCAATTTTTGAACTCCATTATTTCTTGATCTAGACCACCTAGAGGGCTGAAATTTCAGAGTTGTGATCTAGGAATCATTCCCCTTCTATTGATGTGCCTATCTTTGAGTAAGACCAATTTTACAACAAGTTATGGGCAAAAATGCATGTTCAAACTTTAAATGCGAATATCTCGCTTAATAAGCGTCCTAGATAGGCAAAAGTTTTCACCTAGAGGGCAATTTTTGAACTCCATTATTTCTTGATCTAGACCACCTAGAGGGCTGAAATTTCAGAGCTGTGATCTAGGAATCATTCCCTTTCCATTGATGTGCCTATCTTTGAGTAAGACCAATTTTACAAAAAGTTATGGGCAAAAATGCATGTTCAAACTTTAAATGCGAATATCTCGCTTAATAAGCGTCCTAGATAGGCAAAAGTTTTCACCTAGAGGGCAATTTTTGAACTCCATTATTTCTTGATCTAGACCACCTAGAGGGCTGAAATTTCAGAGTTGTGATCTAGGAATCATTCCCCTTCCATTGATGTGCCTATCTTTGAGTAAGACCAATTTTACAACAAGTTATGGGCAAAAATGCATGTTCAAACTTTAAATGCGAATATCTCGCTTTATAAGCGTCCTAGATAGGCAAAAGTTTTCACCTAGAGGGCAATTTTTGAACTCCATTATTTCTTGATCTAGACCACCTAGAGGGCTGAAATTTCAGAGTTGTGATCTAGGAATCATTCCCCTTCCATTGATGTGCCTATCTTTGAGTAAGACCAATTTTACAACAAGTTATGGGTAAAAATGCATGTTCAAACTTTAAATGCGAATATCTCGCTTAATAAGCGTCCTAGATAGGCAAAAGTTTTCACCTAGAGGGCAATTTTTGAACTCCATTATTTCTTGATCTAGACCACCTAGAGGGCTGAAATTTCAGAGTTGTGATCTAGGAATCATTCGCTTTCCATTGATGTGCCTATCTTTGAGTAAGACCAATTTAACAAAAAGTTATGGGCAAAAATGCATGTTCAAACTTTAAATGCGAATATCTCGCTTAATAAGCGTCCTAGATAGGCAAAAGTTTTCACCTAGAGGGCAATTTTTGAACTCCATTATTTCTTGATCTAGACCACCTAGAGGGCTGAAATTTCAGAGTTGTGATCTAGGAATCATTCCCCTTCTATTGATGTGCCTATCTTTGAGTAAGACCAATTTTACAACAAGTTATGGGCAAAAATGCATGTTCAAACTTTAAATGCGAATATCTCGCTTAATAAGCGTCCTAGATAGGCAAAAGTTTTCACCTAGAGGGCAATTTTTGAACTCCATTATTTCTTGATCTAGACCACCTAGAGGGCTGAAATTTCAGAGTTGTGATCTAGGAATCATTCGCTTTCCATTGATGTGCCTATCTTTGAGTAAGACCAATTTAACAAAAAGTTATGGGCAAAAATGCATGTTCAAACTTTAAATGCGAATATCTCGCTTAATACGCGTCCTAGATAGTCAAAAGTTTTCACCTAGAGGGCAATTTTTGAACTCCATTATTTCTTGATCTAGACCACCTAGAGGGCTGAAATTTCAGAGCTGTGATCTAGGAATCATTCCCTTTCCATTGATGTGCCTATCTTTGAGTAAGACCAATTTTACAAAAAGTTATGGGCAAAAATGCATGTTCAAACTTTAAATGCGAATATCTCGCTTAATAAGCGTCCTAGATAGGCAAAAGTTTTCACCTAGAGGGCAATTTTTGAACTCCATTATTTCTTGATCTAGACCACCTAGAGGGCTGAAATTTCAGAGTTGTGATCTAGGAATAATTCCCCTTCCATTGATGTGCCTATCTTTGAGTAAGACCAATTTAACAAAAATTTATGGGCAAAAATGCATGTTCAAACTTTAAATGCGAATATCTCGCTTAATAAGCGTCCTAGATAGGCAAAAGTTTTCACCTAGAGGGCAATTTTTGAACTCCATTATTTCTTGATCTAGACCACCTAGAGGGCTGAAATTTCAGAGCTGTGATCTAGGAATCATTCCCTTTCCATTGATGTGCCTATCTTTGAGTAAGACCAATTTTACAAAAAGTTATGGGCAAAAATGCATGTTCAAACTTTAAATGCGAATATCTCGCTTAATAAGCGTCCTAGATAGGCAAAAGTTTTCACCTAGAGGGCAATTTTTGAACTCCATTATTTCTTGATCTAGACCACCTAGAGGGCTGAAATTTCAGATCTGTGATCTAGGAATCATTCCCTTTCCATTGATGTGCCTATCTTTGAGTAAGACCAATTTTACAAAAAGTTATGGGCAAAAATGCATGTTCAAACTTTAAATGCGAATATCTCGCTTAATACGCGTCCTAGATAGGCAAAAGTTTTCACCTAGAGGGCAATTTTTGAACTCCATTATTTCTTGATCTAGACCACCTAGAGGGCTGAAATTTCAGAGTTGTGATCTAGGAATCATTCGCTTTCCATTGATGTGCCTATCTTTGAGTAAGACCAATTTAACAAAAAGTTATGGGCAAAAATGCATGTTCAAACTTTAAATGCGAATATCTCGCTTAATAAGCGTCCTAGATAGGCAAAAGTTTTCACCTAGAGGGCAATTTTTGAACTCCATTATTTCTTGATCTAGACCACCTAGAGGGCTGAAATTTCAGAGTTGTGATCTAGGAATCATTCCCCTTCCATTGATGTGCCTATCTTTGAGTAAGACCAATTTTACAACAAGTTATGGGCAAAAATGCATGTTCAAACTTTAAATGCGAATATCTCGCTTAATAAGCGTCCTAGATAGGCAAAAGTTTTCACCTAGAGGGCAATTTTTGAACTCCATTATTTCTTGATCTAGACCACCTAGAGGGCTGAAATTTCAGAGTTGTGATCTAGGAATCATTCCCTTTCCATTGATGTGCCTATCTTTGAGTAAGACCAATTTTACAACAAGTTATGGGTAAAAATGCATGTTCAAACTTTAAATGCGAATATCTCGCTTAATAAGCGTCCTAGATAGGCAAAAGTTTTCACCTAGAGGGCAATTTTTGAACTCCATTATTTCTTGATCTAGACCACCTAGAGGGCTGAAATTTCAGAGTTGTGATCTAGGAATCATTCGCTTTCCATTGATGTGCCTATCTTTGAGTAAGACCAATTTAACAAAAAGTTATGGGCAAAAATGCATGTTCAAACTTTAAATGCGAATATCTCGCTTAATAAGCGTCCTAGATAGGCAAAAGTTTTCACCTAGAGGGCAATTTTTGAACTCCATTATTTCTTGATCTAGACCACCTAGAGGGCTGAAATTTCAGAGTTGTGATCTAGGAATCATTCCCCTTCTATTGATGTGCCTATCTTTGAGTAAGACCAATTTTACAACAAGTTATGGGCAAAAATGCATGTTCAAACTTTAAATGCGAATATCTCGCTTAATAAGCGTCCTAGATAGGCAAAAGTTTTCACCTAGAGGGCAATTTTTGAACTCCATTATTTCTTGATCTAGACCACCTAGAGGGCTGAAATTTCAGAGCTGTGATCTAGGAATCATTCCCTTTCCATTGATGTGCCTATCTTTGAGTAAGACCAATTTTACAAAAAGTTATGGGCAAAAATGCATGTTCAAACTTTAAATGCGAATATCTCGCTTAATAAGCGTCCTAGATAGGCAAAAGTTTTCACCTAGAGGGCAATTTTTGAACTCCATTATTTCTTGATCTAGACCACCTAGAGGGCTGAAATTTCAGAGTTGTGATCTAGGAATCATTCCCCTTCCATTGATGTGCCTATCTTTGAGTAAGACCAATTTTACAACAAGTTATGGGCAAAAATGCATGTTCAAACTTTAAATGCGAATATCTCGCTTTATAAGCGTCCTAGATAGGCAAAAGTTTTCACCTAGAGGGCAATTTTTGAACTCCATTATTTCTTGATCTAGACCACCTAGAGGGCTGAAATTTCAGAGTTGTGATCTAGGAATCATTCCCCTTCCATTGATGTGCCTATCTTTGAGTAAGACCAATTTTACAACAAGTTATGGGTAAAAATGCATGTTCAAACTTTAAATGCGAATATCTCGCTTAATAAGCGTCCTAGATAGGCAAAAGTTTTCACCTAGAGGGCAATTTTTGAACTCCATTATTTCTTGATCTAGACCACCTAGAGGGCTGAAATTTCAGAGTTGTGATCTAGGAATCATTCGCTTTCCATTGATGTGCCTATCTTTGAGTAAGACCAATTTAACAAAAAGTTATGGGCAAAAATGCATGTTCAAACTTTAAATGCGAATATCTCGCTTAATAAGCGTCCTAGATAGGCAAAAGTTTTCACCTAGAGGGCAATTTTTGAACTCCATTATTTCTTGATCTAGACCACCTAGAGGGCTGAAATTTCAGAGTTGTGATCTAGGAATCATTCCCCTTCTATTGATGTGCCTATCTTTGAGTAAGACCAATTTTACAACAAGTTATGGGCAAAAATGCATGTTCAAACTTTAAATGCGAATATCTCGCTTAATAAGCGTCCTAGATAGGCAAAAGTTTTCACCTAGAGGGCAATTTTTGAACTCCATTATTTCTTGATCTAGACCACCTAGAGGGCTGAAATTTCAGAGTTGTGATCTAGGAATCATTCCCTTTCCATTGATGTGCCTATCTTTGAGTAAGACCAATTTAACAAAAAGTTATGGGCAAAAATGCATGTTCAAACTTTAAATGCGAATATCTCGCTTAATAAGCGTCCTAGATAGGCAAAAGTTTTCACCTAGAGGGCAATTTTTGAACTCCATTATTTCTTGATCTAGACCACCTAGAGGGCTGAAATTTCAGAGCTGTGATCTAGGAATCATTCCCTTTCCATTGATGTGCCTATCTTTGAGTAAGACCAATTTTACAAAAAGTTATGGGCAAAAATGCATGTTCAAACTTTAAATGCGAATATCTCGCTTAATACGCGTCCTAGATAGGCAAAAGTTTTCACCTAGAGGGCAATTTTTGAACTCCATTATTTCTTGATCTAGACCACCTAGAGGGCTGAAATTTCAGAGTTGTGATCTAGGAATCATTCCCCTTCCATTGATGTGCCTATCTTTGAGTAAGACCAATTTTACAACAAGTTATGGGTAAAAATGCATGTTCAAACTTTAAATGCGAATATCTCGCTTAATAAGCGTCCTAGATAGGCAAAAGTTTTCACCTAGAGGGCAATTTTTGAACTCCATTATTTCTTGATCTAGACCACCTAGAGGGCTGAAATTTCAGAGTTGTGATCTAGGAATCATTCGCTTTCCATTGATGTGCCTATCTTTAAGTAAGACCAATTTAACAAAAAGTTATGGGCAAAAATGCATGTTCAAACTTTAAATGCGAATATCTCGCTTAATAAGCGTCCTAGATAGGCAAAAGTTTTCACCTAGAGGGCAATTTTTGAACTCCATTATTTCTTGATCTAGACCACCTAGAGGGCTGAAATTTCAGAGTTGTGATCTAGGAATCATTCCCCTTCCATTGATGTGCCTATCTTTGAGTAAGACCAATTTTACAACAAGTTATGGGCAAAAATGCATGTTCAAACTTTAAATGCGAATATCTCGCTTAATACGCGTCCTAGATAGGCAAAAGTTTTCACCTAGAGGGCAATTTTTGAACTCCATTATTTCTTGATCTAGACCACCTAGAGGGCTGAAATTTCAGAGTTGTGATCTAGGAATCATTCGCTTTCCATTGATGTGCCTATCTTTGAGTAAGACCAATTTAACAAAAAGTTATGGGCAAAAATGCATGTTCAAACTTTAAATGCGAATATCTCGCTTAATACGCGTCCTAGATAGTCAAAAGTTTTCACCTAGAGGGCAATTTTTGAACTCCATTATTTCTTGATCTAGACCACCTAGAGGGCTGAAATTTCAGAGCTGTGATCTAGGAATCATTCCCTTTCCATTGATGTGCCTATCTTTGAGTAAGACCAATTTTACAAAAAGTTATGGGCAAAAATGCATGTTCAAACTTTAAATGCGAATATCTCGCTTAATAAGCGTCCTAGATAGGCAAAAGTTTTCACCTAGAGGGCAATTTTTGAACTCCATTATTTCTTGATCTAGACCACCTAGAGGGCTGAAATTTCAGAGTTGTGATCTAGGAATCATTCCCCTTCCATTGATGTGCCTATCTTTGAGTAAGACCAATTTAACAAAAATTTATGGGCAAAAATGCATGTTCAAACTTTAAATGCGAATATCTCGCTTAATAAGCGTCCTAGATAGGCAAAAGTTTTCACCTAGAGGGCAATTTTTGAACTCCATTATTTCTTGATCTAGACCACCTAGAGGGCTGAAATTTCAGAGCTGTGATCTAGGAATCATTCCCTTTCCATTGATGTGCCTATCTTTGAGTAAGACCAATTTTACAAAAAGTTATGGGCAAAAATGCATGTTCAAACTTTAAATGCGAATATCTCGCTTAATAAGCGTCCTAGATAGGCAAAAGTTTTCACCTAGAGGGCAATTTTTGAACTCCATTATTTCTTGATCTAGACCACCTAGAGGGCTGAAATTTCAGATCTGTGATCTAGGAATCATTCCCTTTCCATTGATGTGCCTATCTTTGAGTAAGACCAATTTTACAAAAAGTTATGGGCAAAAATGCATGTTCAAACTTTAAATGCGAATATCTCGCTTAATACGCGTCCTAGATAGGCAAAAGTTTTCACCTAGAGGGCAATTTTTGAACTCCATTATTTCTTGATCTAGACCACCTAGAGGGCTGAAATTTCAGAGTTGTGATCTAGGAATCATTCGCTTTCCATTGATGTGCCTATCTTTGAGTAAGACCAATTTAACAAAAAGTTATGGGCAAAAATGCATGTTCAAACTTTAAATGCGAATATCTCGCTTAATAAGCGTCCTAGATAGGCAAAAGTTTTCACCTAGAGGGCAATTTTTGAACTCCATTATTTCTTGATCTAGACCACCTAGAGGGCTGAAATTTCAGAGTTGTGATCTAGGAATCATTCCCCTTCCATTGATGTGCCTATCTTTGAGTAAGACCAATTTTACAACAAGTTATGGGCAAAAATGCATGTTCAAACTTTAAATGCGAATATCTCGCTTAATAAGCGTCCTAGATAGGCAAAAGTTTTCACCTAGAGGGCAATTTTTGAACTCCATTATTTCTTGATCTAGACCACCTAGAGGGCTGAAATTTCAGAGTTGTGATCTAGGAATCATTCCCCTTCCATTGATGTGCCTATCTTTGAGTAAGACCAATTTTACAAAAAGTTATGGGCAAAAATGCATGTTCAAACTTTAAATGCGAATATCTCGCTTAATAAGCGTCCTAGATAGGCAAAAGTTTTCACCTAGAGGGCAATTTTTGAACTCCATTATTTCTTGATCTAGACCACCTAGAGGGCTGAAATTTCAGAGCTGTGATCTAGGAATCATTCCCTTTCCATTGATGTGCCTATCTTTGAGTAAGACCAATTTTACAAAAAGTTATGGGCAAAAATGCATGTTCAAACTTTAAATGCGAATATCTCGCTTAATAAGCGTCCTAGATAGGCAAAAGTTTTCACCTAGAGGGCAATTTTTGAACTCCATTATTTCTTGATCTAGACCACCTAGAGGGCTGAAATTTCAGAGTTGTGATCTAGGAATCATTCGCTTTCCATTGATGTGCCTATCTTTGAGTAAGACCAATTTTACAAAAAGTTATGGGCAAAAATGCATGTTCAAACTTTAAATGCGAATATCTCGCTTAATAAGCGTCCTAGATAGGCAAAAGTTTTCACCTAGAGGGCAATTTTTGAACTCCATTATTTCTTGATCTAGACCACCTAGAGGGCTGAAATTTCAGAGTTGTGATCTAGGAATCATTCCCCTTCCATTGATGTGCCTATCTTTGAGTAAGACCAATTTTACAACAAGTTATGGGCAAAAATGCATGTTCAAACTTTAAATGCGAATATCTCGCTTAAAAAGCGTCCTAGATAGGCAAAAGTTTTCACCTAGAGGGCAATTTTTGAACTCCATTATTTCTTGATCTAGACCACCTAGAGGGCTGAAATTTCAGAGTTGTGATCTAGGAATCATTCGCTTTCCATTGATGTGCCTATCTTTGAGTAAGACCAATTTAACAAAAAGTTATGGGCAAAAATGCATGTTCAAACTTTAAATGCGAATATCTCGCTTAATAAGCGTCCTAGATAGGCAAAAGTTTTCACCTAGAGGGCAATTTTTGAACTCCATTATTTCTTGATCTAGACCACCTAGAGGGCTGAATTTCAGAGCTGTGATCTAGGAATCATTCCCTTTCCATTGATGTGCCTATCTTTGAGTAAGACCAATTTTACAAAAAGTTATGGGCAAAAATGCATGTTCAAACTTTAAATGCGAATATCTCGCTTAATAAGCGTCCTAGATAGGCAAAAGTTTTCACCTAGAGGGCAATTTTTGAACTCCATTATTTCTTGATCTAGACCACCTAGAGGGCTGAAATTTCAGAGTTGTGATCTAGGAATCATTCGCTTTCCATTGATGTGCCTATCTTTGAGTAAGACCAATTTTACAAAAAGTTATGGGCAAAAATGCATGTTCAAACTTTAAATGCGAATATCTCGCTTAATAAGCGTCCTAGATAGGCAAAAGTTTTCACCTAGAGGGCAATTTTTGAACTCCATTATTTCTTGATCTAGACCACCTAGAGGGCTGAAATTTCAGAGTTGTGATCTAGGAATCATTCCCCTTCCATTGATGTGCCTATCTTTGAGTAAGACCAATTTTACAACAAGTTATGGGCAAAAATGCATGTTCAAACTTTAAATGCGAATATCTCGCTTAATAAGCGTCCTAGATAGGCAAAAGTTTTCACCTAGAGGGCAATTTTTGAACTCCATTATTTCTTGATCTAGACCACCTAGAGGGCTGAAATTTCAGAGTTGTGATCTAGGAATCATTCGCTTTCCATTGATGTGACTATCTTTGAGTAAGACCAATTTAACAAAAAGTTATGGGCAAAAATGCATGTTCAAACTTTAAATGCGAATATCTCGCTTAATAAGCGTCCTAGATAGGCAAAAGTTTTCACCTAGAGGGCAATTTTTGAACTCCATTATTTCTTGATCTAGACCACCTAGAGGGCTGAAATTTCAGAGCTGTGATCTAGGAATCATTCCCTTTCTATTGATGTGCCTATCTTTGAGTAAGACCAATTTTACAAAAAGTTATGGGCAAAAATGCATGTTCAAACTTTAAATGCGAATATCTCGCTTAATAAGCGTCCTAGATAGGCAAAAGTTTTCACCTAGAGGGCAATTTTTGAACTCCATTATTTCTTGATCTAGACCACCTAGAGGGCTGACATTTCAGAGCTGTGATCTAGGAATCATTCCCTTTCCATTGATGTGCCTATCTTTGAGTAAGACCAATTTTACAAAAAGTTATGGGCAAAAATGCATGTTCAAACTTTAAATGCGAATATCTCGCTTAATACGCGTCCTAGATAGGCAAAAGTTTTCACCTAGAGGGCAATTTTTGAACTCATTATTTCTTGATCTAGACCACCTAGAGGGCTGAAATTTCAGAGTTGTGATCTAGGAATCATTCCCTTTCCATTGATGTGCCTATCTTTGAGTAAGACCAATTTAACAAAAAGTTATGGGCAAAAATGCATGTTCAAACTTTAAATGCGAATATCTCGCTTAATACGCGTCCTAGATAGTCAAAAGTTTTCACCTAGAGGGCAATTTTTGAACTCCATTATTTCTTGATCTAGACCACCTAGAGGGCTGAAATTTCAGAGCTGTGATCTAGGAATCATTCCCTTTCCATTGATGTGCCTATCTTTGAGTAAGACCAATTTTACAAAAAGTTATGGGCAAAAATGCATGTTCAAACTTTAAATGCGAATATCTCGCTTAATACGCGTCCTAGATAGGCAAAAGTTTTTACCTAGAGGGCAATTTTTGAACTCCATTATTTCTTGATCTAGACCACCTAGAGGGCTGAAATTTCAGAGCTGTGATCTAGGAATCATTCCCTTTCCATTGATGTGCCTATCTTTGAGTAAGACCAATTTTACAAAAAGTTATGGGCAAAAATGCATGTTCAAACTTTAAATGCGAATATCTCGCTTAATAAGCGTCCTAGATAGGCAAAAGTTTTCACCTAGAGGGCAATTTTTGAACTCCATTATTTCTTGATCTAGACCACCTAGAGGGCTGAAATTTCAGAGCTGTGATCTAGGAATCATTCCCTTTCCATTGATGTGCCTATCTTTGAGTAAGACCAATTTTACAAAAAGTTATGGGCAAAAATGCATGTTCAAACTTTAAATGCGAATATCTCGCTTAATACGCGTCCTAGATAGGCAAAAGTTTTCACCTAGAGGGCAATTTTTGAACTCCATTATTTCTTGATCTAGACCACCTAGAGGGCTGAAATTTCAGAGCTGTGATCTAGGAATCATTCCCCTTCCATTGATGTGCCTATCTTTGAGTAAGACCAATTTTACAAAAAGTTATGGGCAAAAATGCATGTTCAAACTTTAAATGCGAATATCTCGCTTAATACGCGTCCTAGATAGGCAAAAGTTTTCACCTAGAGGGCAATTTTTGAACTCCATTATTTCTTGATCTAGACCACCTAGAGGGCTGAAATTTCAGAGTTGTGATCTAGGAATCTTCGCTTTCCATTGATGTGCCTATCTTTGAGTAAGACCAATTTTACAAAAAGTTATGGGCAAAAATGCATGTTCAAACTTTAAATGCGAATATCTCGCTTAATAAGCGTCCTAGATAGGCAAAAGTTTTCACCTAGAGGGCAATTTTTGAACTCCATTATTTCTTGATCTAGACCACCTAGAGGGCTGAAATTTCAGAGCTGTGATCTAGGAATCATTCCCTTTCCATTGATGTGCCTATCTTTGAGTAAGACCAATTTTACAAAAAGTTATGGGCAAAAATGCATGTTCAAACTTTAAATGCGAATATCTCGCTTAATAAGCGTCCTAGATAGGCAAAAGTTTTCACCTAGAGGGCAATTTTTGAACTCCATTATTTCTTGATCTAGACCACCTAGAGGGCTGAAATTTCAGAGCTGTGATCTAGGAATCATTCCCTT
>CAKKTC010000131.1:0-56203 GCA_920104205.1 Eupeodes latifasciatus | reverse complement strand
CAGGATTGTGATCTAGGAATCATTCCCTTTCCAATGCTGTGACTATCTTTGAATAAGACCTATTTTACAACAAGTTATAGGCAAAAATCCAAGTTCAAACTTAAAATGCGAATATCTCGCTTAATATGCGTCCTAGAGGGTGCAAAGTCCGGGCTTAGAGGGCAATTTTTGAAGTCCATTATTTCTCGATCTAGACAACCTAGAGGGCTGAAATTTCAGGATTGTGATCTATGAATCATTCCCTTTCCAATGCTGTGCCTATCTTTGAATAAGACCAATTTTACAACAAGTTATGGGCAAAAATCCAAGTTCAAACTTAAAATGCGAATATCTCGCTTAATATGCGTCCTAGAGGGTGCAAAGTCCGGGCTTAGAGGGCAATTTTTGAAGCCCATTATTTCTCGATCTAGACAACCTAGAGGACTGAAATTTCAGGATTGTGATCTAGGAATCATTCCCTTTCCAATGCTGTGCCTATCTTTGAATAAGACCTATTTTACAACAAGTTATGGGCAAAAATCCAAGTTCAAACTTAAAATGCGAATATCTCGCTTAATATGCGTCCTAGAGGGTGCAAAGTCCGGGCTTAGAGGGCAATTTTTGAAGTCCATTATTTCTGGATCTAGACCACCTAGAGGGCTGAAATTTCAGGATTGTGATCTATGAATCATTCCCTTTCCAATGCTGTGCCTATCTTTGAATAAGACCTATTTTACAACAAGTTATGGGCAAAAATCCAAGTTCAAACTTAAAATGCGAATATCTCGCTTAATATGCGTCCTAGAGGGTGCAAAGTCCGGGCTTAGAGGGCAATTTTTGAAGCCCATTATTTCTCGATCTAGACAACCTAGAGGGCTGAAATTTCAGGATTGTGATCTAGGAATCATTCCCTTTCCAATGCTGTGACTATCTTTGAATAAGACCTATTTTACAACAAGTTATGGGCAAAAATCCAAGTTCAAACTTAAAATGCGAATATCTCGCTTAATATGCGTCCTAGAGGGTGCAAAGTCCGGGCTTAGAGGGCAATTTTTGAAGTCCATTATTTCTCGATCTAGACAACCTAGAGGGCTGAAATTTCAGGATTGTGATCTATGAATCATTCCCTTTCCAATGCTGTGCCTATCTTTGAATAAGACCTATTTTACAACAAGTTATGGGCAAAAATCCAAGTTCAAACTTAAAATGCGAATATCTCGCTTAATATGCGTCCTAGAGGGTGCAAAGTCCGGGCTTAGAGGGCAATTTTTGAAGCCCATTATTTCTCGATCTAGACAACCTAGAGGGCTGAAATTTCAGGATTGTGATCTAGGAATCATTCCCTTTCCAATGCTGTGACTATCTTTGAATAAGACCTATTTTACAACAAGTTATAGGCAAAAATCCAAGTTCAAACTTAAAATGCGAATATCTCGCTTAATATGCGTCCTAGAGGGTGCAAAGTCCGGGCTTAGAGGGCAATTTTTGAAGTCCATTATTTCTCGATCTAGACCACCTAGAGGGCTGAAATTTCAGGATTGTGATCTATGAATCATTCCCTTTCCAATGCTGTGCCTATCTTTGAATAAGACCTATTTTACAACAAGTTATGGGCAAAAATCCAAGTTCAAACTTAAAATGCGAATATCTCGCTTAATATGCGTCCTAGAGGGTGCAAAGTCCGGGCTTAGAGGGCAATTTTTGAAGCCCATTATTTCTCGATCTAGACAACCTAGAGGGCTGAAATTTCAGGATTGTGATCTAGGAATCATTCCCTTTCCAATGCTGTGCCTATCTTTGAATAAGACCTATTTTACAACAAGTTATGGGCAAAAATCCAAGTTCAAACTTAAAATGCGAATATCTCGCTTAATATGCGTCCTAGAGGGTGCAAAGTCCGGGCTTAGAGGGCAATTTTTGAAGTCCATTATTTCTCGATCTAGACAACCTAGAGGGCTGAAATTTCAGGATTGTGATCTATGAATCATTCCCTTTCCAATGCTGTGCCTATCTTTGAATAAGACCAATTTAACAACAAGTTATGGGCAAAAATCCAAGTTCAAACTTAAAATGCGAATATCTCGCTTAATATGCATCCTAGAGGGTGCAAAGTCCGGGCTTAGAGGGCAATTTTTGAAGTCCATTATTTCTCGATCTAGACCACCTAGAGGGCTGAAATTTCAGGATTGTGATCTAGGAATCATTCCCTTTCCAATGCTGTGCCTATCTTTGAATAAGACCTATTTTACAACAAGTTATGGGCAAAAATCCAAGTTCAAACTTAAAATGCGAATATCTCGCTTAATATGCGTCCTAGAGGGTGCAAAGTCCGGGCTTAGAGGGCAATTTTTGAAGCCCATTATTTCTCGATCTAGACAACCTAGAGGGCTGAAATTTCAGGATTGTGATCTAGGAATCATTCCCTTTCCAATGCTGTGCCTATCTTTGAATAAGACCTATTTTACAACAAGTTATGGGCAAAAATCCAAGTTCAAACTTAAAATGCGAATATCTCGCTTAATATGCGTCCTAGAGGGTGCAAAGTCCGGGCTTAAAGGGCAATTTTTGAAGTCCATTATTTCTCGATCTAGACCACCTAGAGGGCTGAAATTTCAGGATTGTGATCTATGAATCATTCCCTTTCCAATGCTGTGCCTATCTTTGAATAAGACCTATTTTACAACAAGTTATGGGCAAAAATCCAAGTTCAAACTTAAAATGCGAATATCTCGCTTAATATGCTAGAGGGTGCAAAGTCCGGGCTTAGAGGGCAATTTTTGAAGCCCATTATTTCTCGATCTAGACAACCTAGAGGGCTGAAATTTCAGGATTGTGATCTAGGAATCATTCCCTTTCCAATGCTGTGAATATCTTTGAATAAGACCTATTTTACAACAAGTTATAGGCAAAAATCCAAGTTCAAACTTAAAATGCGAATATCTCGCTTAATATGCGTCCTAGAGGGTGCAAAGTCCGGGCTTAGAGGGCAATTTTTGAAGTCCATTATTTCTCGATCTAGACAACCTAGAGGGCTGAAATTTCAGGATTGTGATCTATGAATCATTCCCTTTCCAATGCTGTGCCTATCTTTGAATAAGACCTATTTTACAACAAGTTATGGGCAAAAATCCAAGTTCAAACTTAAAATGCGAATATCTCGCTTAATATGCGTCCTAGAGGGTGCAAAGTCCGGGCTTAGAGGGCAATTTTTGAAGCCCATTATTTCTCGATCTAGACAACCTAGAGGGCTGACATTTCAGGATTGTGATCTAGGAATCATTCCCTTTCCAATGCTGTGCCTATCTTTGAATAAGACCTATTTTACAACAAGTTATGGGCAAAAATCCAAGTTCAAACTTAAAATGCGAATATCTCGCTTAATATGCGTCCTAGAGGGTGCAAAGTCCGGGCTTAGAGGGCAATTTTTGAAGTCCATTATTTCTCGATCTAGACAACCTAGAGAGCTGAAATTTCAGGATTGTGATCTATGAATCATTCCCTTTCCAATGCTGTGCCTATCTTTGAATAAGACCAATTTTACAACAAGTTATGGGCAAAAATCCAAGTTCAAACTTAAAATGCGAATATCTCGCTTAATATGCGTCCTAGAGGGTGCAAAGTCCGGGCTTAGAGGGCAATTTTTGAAGCCCATTATTTCTCGATCTAGACAACCTAGAGGGCTGAAATTTCAGGATTGTGATCTAGGAATCATTCCCTTTCCAATGCTGTGCCTATCTTTGAATAAGACCTATTTTACAACAAGTTATGGGCAAAAATCCAAGTTCAAACTTAAAATGCGAATATCTCGCTTAATATGCGTCCTAGAGGGTGCAAAGTCCGGGCTTAGAGGGAAATTTTTGAAGTCCATTATTTCTCGATCTAGACCACTTAGAGGGCTGAAATTTCAGGATTGTGATCTATGAATCATTCCCTTTCCAATGCTGTGCCTATCTTTGAATAAGACCTATTTTACAACAAGTTATGGGCAAAAATCCAAGTTCAAACTTAAAATGCGAATATCTCGCTTAATATGCGTCCTAGAGGGTGCAAAGTCCGGGCTTAGAGGGCAATTTTTGAAGTCCATCTAGACCACCTAGAGGGCTGAAATTTCAGGATTGTGATCTAGGAATCATTCCCTTTCCAATGCTGTGCCTATCTTTGAATAAGACCTATTTTACAACAAGTTATGGGCAAAAATCCAAGTTCAAACTTAAAATGCGAATATCTCGCTTAATATGCATCCTAGAGGGTGCAAAGTCCGGGCTTAGAGGGCAATTTTTGAAGCCCATTATTTCTCGATAGAGACAACCTAGAGGGCTGAAATTTCAGGATTGTGATCTAGGAATCATTCCCTTTCCAATGCTGTGCCTATCTTTGAATAAGACCAATTTTACAAGTTATGGGCAAAAATCCAAGTTCAAACTTAAAATGCGAATATCTCGCTTAATATGCGTCCTAGAGGGTGCAAAGTCCGGGCTTAGAGGGCAATTTTTGAAGTCCAATATTTCTCGATCTAGACCACCTAGAGGGCTGAAATTTCAGGATTGTGATCTAGGAATCATTCCCTTTCCAATGCTGTGCCTATCTTTGAATAAAACCAATTTTACAACAAGTTATGGGCAAAAATCCAAGTTCAAACTTAAAATGCGAATATCTCGCTTAATATGCGTCTTAGAGGGTGCAAAGTCCGGGCTTAGAGGGCAATTTTTGAAGTCCATTATTTCTCGATCTAGACCACCTAGAGGGCTGAAATTTCAGGATTGTGATCTAGGAATCATTCCCTTTCCAATGCTGTGCCTATCTTTGAATAAGACCTATTTTACAACAAGTTATGGGCAAAAATCCAAGTTCAAACTTAAAATGCGAATATCTCGCTTAATATGCGTCCTAGAGGGTGTACGGACGAAGGATTTTTCGGCCGTTCCTTGTGAAAATTTACTTTTTTTTGTAGGAAAATTCACTCGGATTGTATTTTACATATGTATAATTATGTATTAGCTAAAGTTCGAACTAATGATATTTAGTCTCGAGTAAAAGTAAAAAACAACGTCGATGGATCTCGATTTTCAATAAGCGAAAAAAGCGAATGAAGCGAATGTAACAAACCAACAAGAGTAAAATAAAAGCTCCGAACAACTTGATGTGGTAACGAGGAGTGATTTTTATTTGACAAAGAGATGCTAAGCCAAGTTCTTTTAGTACAAAAAATATTCGCATATAGTTTTAGTACATATTTAATTAATATAATAATATAATAAAAGATGGTGAACATTGGTTTTTTGGCGCTAAGTTTAAATTATTCGTTAAGTTAAAGTGAAAGTTTTAAGAACTCAACATAATGATTATTTTTAAATTATCTTCATTTTCTATTATAATTATTCTTATAAAATGATTGAGCAATATATAAACATAATTCAATTTATTTCTTGGATGTTGTAATTTTGATTGGATGACCCAACATTCCGCCCACTTTGAAAGCTCTCGGTTTCAACAGGTAGTAAAGCGAGCTTGTGGATTGGTCTCTTGATGATGCCTTTGGGTGTGCGAATCTCTGCAACTCTTATTTTTCCATCGTCACCTGAGAAAGTTCTTTGGACTCTCCCAAGCAACCAGCGTTGAGGGTGTGCATTGTCCTCATGAATTATGACCATTGAATCGGCTAATAGGTTAGGATGTTGCGAAGACCACTTAGTACGTTGTTGTAGTTCCTGCAAGTACTCGTCAGTCCAGCGTTTCCAAAAATGCGTTTTAACATTGTTGATGCGACGCCAGTATTGCAGAACGGAGGTATTTGGAGCATCGTCAGCAGGTTCGGGGATCGCTCTTAGTGGTGCCCCGATTAAAAGGTGACCAGGAGTCAGGGCCTCATAGTCATTAGGATCACTCGTCAATGGGGTTATGGGCCTCGAATTCATGACAGCTTCTATCTCGCAAAGTGCTGTAGCGAGTTCTTCAAACGACAGCTTGGTATTATGCAAAGTGCGCAGCAGATGTCCTTTAGCCACTTTCACCGCGGCTTCCCAAATTCCACCAAAGTGCGGAGCTCTAGGAGGAATAAAGTTAAAATTAATATGTTCATTGTTACAAAAATCAAAAATGGCATCTTGAGAGGTTTTGCGAAACAACATGGTATGAAGTTCAGTTAGTTTGGAACTTGCACCAACAAAGTTAGTTCCATTATCACAGAATATATCCTTCGGTAAACCACGACGACTAATCATACGTTTCAACGCAGCAATGAAAGCAAATGAAGACAAATCTGATACTGGTTCTAGATGAACTGCCTTGGACGTAAAACAGACAAATACTGAGATGTACGTTTTGTACGGAACCTTCCCGCGAACCCTGTGGTAAGTAAATATTGGTCCACAGAAATCGACACCACATCGAAGAAATGGGCGACAAGCTATGATTCTTTCTGGAGGAAGAGAACCCATTACCTGCTGGAGAAGCTTGGGCTTGTAGCGAACACAATGGATACATTGTTTGACTATTTTTCGTGCGAGGTCTCTAGCGTTTACTACCCAAACTTTTTGCCTTAGAAGGGCGACAAGCGCCTTGGGTCCAGCATGATAGTTTTTATAATGGAGATGACGGATATAAATATTGGCAAAGTTCGATTCCTTTGATAATAACACAGGGTGTTTTTGTTCTTCTGGTAGTGTGGAGTTTTGCAAACGTCCTCCAACTCGAATTACAGGATATCCTTTGGAATTATCCAAAAATGGGCTAAGTTGTCTAAGAGAACTTTTTATATCCCTATCGTTCTTGAGAGAATTGATTTCTTCGGTGAAATAGTGGTTCTGCTCGATCCAAACTATTCTGATGAATGCCGTATCTAGCTCTTCGGTGCTGCAACTAATCGTTTGGTCTACGGTTCGGTTTTTACGCCAGTTGATAAATCTTAAAATGTAAACGAAGATATGGAGAATTTTGGTGTAGGAACTACAATTATTGATTTTGTCGAGTAGAGGGTTTTTTATAGTATGACTGCATACCATAGCAACCTTCTTCTTTTCCAGCATTAACTGCTCTGGTGAAAGTAGGATTGTTGGGTTTGAAGGCCAGTTATCGGAAGATTCCAGCAAAAAAGATGGACCTGTTGACCATATGGAGTGTTGAAGTTCTTCAACAGTGCATCCGCGTGAGCATATGTCTGCTGGGTTACATTCGGTTGGAACGTGTCTCCAGATGATATCTTCTGTCGTCTCTTGGATCTCTGCGATTCGATTGCCTACGAAAGTACTTAGCTTTGAAGTGTGTGTTCCAATCCAATGCAGAACCACCGATGAATCCGTCCAAAAATGTGCCTCCGAGTACGAATTATTGAACGCAGGCTTAATTTTTGTCCAGAGTTTAGCGAGAAGGTGAGCAGAGCAGAGTTCAAGGCGGGGAATTTGTTTCTTTTTTGATGGTGACACTCTTGACTTTGCTGCCAATAATTTTACTGAGACTAAACCATTGACGTCTTCTGTTCTAAGATAAATGCAACATCCATAAGCATTTATGGATGCATCGCAAAATCCATGTATTTGTACAAATTTCTTCAAAGGAGCCAGTGCATATCTGGGAACAGTAAGGTTTTGAATTGAATGTAGGTCAATCATAAATTGCCTCCATTCTGTGTCAATTGACTGGGGAATTGAAGTATCCCAATCGACGTTAGCAATCCATAACTTTTGGAGGATTATTTTTGCTTTCACAATGATGGGACAAAGAAGACCCAACGGATCGAAAAGTGATGAAGTTATCGATAAAATTTTTCTCTTCGTGAAGGTAGCGTAACTTGCTGTAGGTTTGTATGAGAAGTAAAAATGATCATTAAGCGAATTCCAAGTTATGCCTAGCGTACTTGTGACGTTAGAATCATCGATGCTTAAATCCTTTTTATTGTCGTCACATGAAAATGAAGAGTGATTGCTATGCCACTTGGCAAGTTCAAATCCAGCAGAACTTAGAATACTGACGACTTCGCTGCGTTTTTGCCTCAGAGTGTCAAGGTCATCCGCTCCGGTGATCAAATCATCTACATAAAAGTCTGTACGAAGTACTTGAGCTCCAACGCTATACACAGGGTCATATTTATCTGCTAGGTATTGAAGGCATCTAATTGCCATAAATGGTGCCGACGAAGTTCCATAAGTGACTGTGTTAAGGGCATAGGTTTTAATAGGTGTTCTCTCAGACTCCCTCCACAAGATGTATTGAAATTGACGATGATCGGGATGTACCAAGACTTGCCGGTACATTTTAACAATGTCCGCGGTTAATGCGAATCGGTGCAGCCGAAAACGAAGAAGAATAAGAAAAAGGTCATCCTGAATGGTGGGGCCTGCCATTAAAATACCATTGAGTGAAATATTTGATGAGGTCCGACACGATGCATCGAACACTACCCGCAATTTTGTTGATGCGCTATTTGGCCTAAGCACACATTGGTGGGGCAAGTAGTAATGTGGTTGAGTGAGGTCTGGGTTTTCGATTAGAGACATGTGGCCCAGTGTTTCGTATTCATTAAGAAAAGCGATGTATGCAGACTTCAGTTCTGGATTTTTGATTAATCTGCGTTCTAACGCAAGAAAACGACGAAAGGCTATATCGTAGGATTCGCCAAGGGAAGAAGTTTCTTTTTTAAATGGCAGCCTTAGCATGATTCTGCCATTGTGTACAGTTTCTACCGATTCTTGAAAGATTTTCTCGCATTCCATTTGCTCATCTGTCCATTTCAATTTTTTACCGGAAACTGACTCAAGCTCCCAGAATCTCTTAACAAATTCATCGAGGTGACTGTCATATGCGCTAATGCAACAAGTTTTAATTTGATTGGTGAACGATGATTTAAATTTTCCCGAAACGATCCATCCTAACTGGGTGTTTTGTAGTGATGGCAGCTCATATCCAAGTTTTATTTGGCCTACCAGCAACAGATCTAAGAATGATTCTGCCCCCAATAGCAAATCGATTGGCGCAGATCGATTGAATTGTTCATCCGCAAGCTCTAGGTTTTTTGGAAGGTTCCAGCTGTCGATATTAACTGATGGATCGGGTTGGTAACCAGTAATCGAGGGTAAAACGAGAAATTCTAATGAAAGCTCAAATGATGAGTATCGGGACTTGATTGTAGTTTGAGTAGTGGAACCTGACTTCGTTTCTATCATGCCTATACCTTGAATGTTTACATTTTTTCGTTGAATTGGAAGTCTTAAGGTTCTAGCGAAATGTTCTTTCATCATATTAACCTGCGACCCCGAATCTAACAAAACTCTTCCTAACTGGAAGCCTCCTGAAGCGTCTTTAATCAATACAATGGCTGTGGCTAATATAACCTGAGTTACGTCTCTTTCCACTGTAGAATTTAAAACGGATTGCGATGCTGACTGAGGAGAAGTAAGTACTGAATCCTGTGTACCAGTAGTGACGGCACCTTGGGTTGGTCGATGAAGCAAGGTATGGTGTGAGTTGCGGCAAGTTTTACATTTATGAAGCGATACACATTTGGCCACACTGTGTCCTTTTCGAAGGCAATTAATACATAAGCCAAGCTTTTTTATGTTTGTGAAACGATCCTGAACAGACAATTTAGTAAACGTAGGACAACCTATAATTGTATGCGAATTATCTTTGCAAAATGCACAACACTGATGGGTTATCGTAAGTGAAGTCTTTGGATTGTGTTCATGTTGAACTGCTTTCGACTTATTGAAAGGTTTCTTGCTGGCATCGAAGCTAATTAATTTGCTTTCCCTAGCCTCCAAATATTGGCAACGTCTACTTAAAACTTCGGAACACTCTTTCCATGTTGGTAGATTGCTATATTTTAGCTGCTCATCCCACTTAGCTTGGGATTCTGAATCTGCTTTGGACATTGCGATATGAATTATTATTGCGTTGCATATTTCTGTTTCAGAACCTATGGATTGCAGTGAATTAAAAAGTGCAGAAACGTTATCAACAAGATTTCTCAGTTGAGTTGCAGATGCTTTCTGAATTTTCTGTAGTTCAAACAATTGCGAAATATAATCTAAGAAAATAAGACAATCGTTGTCGTAACGTTCTTTTAGCCTTGCTAGTGCTTTATCGTAGTTTTCCTCAGTTATTTGAAATGCCTTAACAGTTCCTAAGGCTTGATCAGTTAAACAATTTATAAGGTGGTTGAACTTTTCAATCTTCGAAAGAGATGAATCGTTGTGAACGCGCTTCTTAAATGTGTTTATAAAATTCTTGTACTCTGAGTATTTACCACTAAATCGTGGTAGCTTTGCAAATGGTAGATGGTTCACAGAGTGAGGAATAGATATTGTAGTTTCAAGAGCACTCGTACCCCTCTCATTACCCATTAGTGAAAGAATTTTAGATTTCGTTGAGACATAAACTTCTTCAAGGTCATTACGAAAAGTGTCTGTAGGTTCTAATATCTCAATTTGTGTTTGGTAGGACAATGCCTGTTTGAAATACGATTCTACAATTCCTAAACGACATTCCAACTCAGTGGCCGACAGTGTTTTGGTTTCGATGATGTTTTTTATTCGAGTTATACTTCCTTTGGTTGAAGCGCGTGAACCCTTCAAACTCTCAAGAGCAGTAGCCATTTTTATATGTGAAAATCCAAATAGCGTTTGAAAGATATTCTGTAGTCTTCCTTTATTTTAGCTTTAGTAAATGATCAATGGCGAGTATTATGATTCAGATGAATCAAATTGGCAATTAAAATAAGAAACAACAACAACAACAAGGAATGAATAGCCAGCAGCAGCAACGACAGCAGCAATCGGGAACAAACAGCAATTCCAAATTCTATTTTGAAGTTAGCGAAGAGGAGTATACGTACTACGAATTAATGAAATTTGCAAAAAATCGAAAGCAGAAATTTCAAACGAAAGAACAATTTTTTTTTTTTTTTTTGTTCAGATTGTTATACGAGCGATGACGATGATGACAATATCATAAGCTAGATCTATGCTGTGTTAAAGACGACTGCGATATTAAGCGAAAGAGCGAAAAGTGCAAGAGTATACTGGCTGAAGAGAAGAGGCTTTGAAAAGCTTTTATCAGTGATAACGACGAAGATGGATGTGAAGACGACTATGAATTATAATTTTGTGGATTATAATATGATTTTGTGGATGGAATGATGTATGCGCGAAATGGTATGTGTTCTAAGCTTTTGTCGATGGTGTAGCTTATCAAATAAATTGGCAGGTCGATGATTGATAAGAAAGCAAAAATTTCATGTTGTTTCACAAATCAATAAGACTACTAATGAATTACTTAACATGCAACATTAATTTCTTTATATAGAATGAGCGTTTGATGAATCATGTGATTTAGTTATAAAGCTGGTTTGATGAATTCGTTGTGACGAATTATGTAGTATTGTTGAGGTACTTTAATTTTAAGCGCACGTTCAAATAAAGAAATTATGTATTCACATACCTGATAGGGAAGGTTTTTATACTTATTTCCCTTATTTTTTCCAACTCTGATATGTAGCTTGAATCGAGTTTTGATGGTCTTCTTCTGGATGTAGGAGAGTTTTCCTCCTTAGAATTTGACTAGGGTTTCCTCCTGGCGTCTAGTGCTGGGTCTTGGAAGTTTTCCTCGTTTATAACTGGAACCTCCCGTTACAATTGCACTTTCACGAACCGTTACCGATACCGATACCGACACAGCTAAGGTCTATTTCTTTGTTTTTTAACAGTTTTTTAGAGTTTTTATTCAAAGTTTTTGAGCGAAATTTTACCAAGGACTTGTTTTAATTTTTCACCGAGATTTAGCAATAGGAATGTCCTGTCACGGTCGCCAAAATGTACGGACGAAGGATTTTTCGGCCGTTCCTTGTGAAAATTTACTTTTTTTTGTAGGAAAATTCACTCGGATTGTATTTTACATATGTATAATTATGTATTAGCTAAAGTTCGAACTAATGATATTTAGTCTCGAGTAAAAGTAAAAAACAACGTCGATGGATCTCGATTTTCAATAAGCGAAAAAAGCGAATGAAGCGAATGTAACAAACCAACAAGAGTAAAATAAAAGCTCCGAACAACTTGATGTGGTAACGAGGAGTGATTTTTATTTGACAAAGAGATGCTAAGCCAAGTTCTTTTAGTACAAAAAATATTCGCATATAGTTTTAGTACATATTTAATTAATATAATAATATAATAAAAGATGGTGAACATTGGTTTTTTGGCGCTAAGTTTAAATTATTCGTTAAGTTAAAGTGAAAGTTTTAAGAACTCAACATAATGATTATTTTTAAATTATCTTCATTTTCTATTATAATTATTCTTATAAAATGATTGAGCAATATATAAACATAATTCAATTTATTTCTTGGATGTTGTAATTTTGATTGGATGACCCAACAGAGGGTGCAAAGTCCGGGCTTAGAGGGCAATTTTTGAAGTCCATTATTTCTCGATCTAGACCACCTAGAGGGCTGAAATTTCAGGATTGTGATCTATGAATCATTCCCTTTCCAATGCTGTGCCTATCTTTGAATAAGACCTATTTTACAACAAGTTATGGGCAAAAATCCAAGTTCAAACTTAAAATGCGAATATCTCGCTTAATATGCGTCCTAGAGGGTGCAAAGTCCGGGCTTAGAGGGCAATTTTTGAAGTCCATTATTTCTCGATCTAGACAACCTAGAGGGCTGAAATTTCAGGATTGTGATCTATGAATCATTCCCTTTCCAATGCTGTGCCTATCTTTGAATAAGACCTATTTTACAACAAGTTATGGGCAAAAATCCAAGTTCAAACTTAAAATGCGAATATCTCGCTTAATATGCGTCCTACGGGGTCCAAAGTCCGGGCTTAGATGGCAATTTTTGAAGTCCATTATTTCTCGATCTAGACCACCTAGAGGGCTGAAATTTCAGGATTGTGATCTAGGAATCATTCCCTTTCCAATGCTGTGCCTATCTTTGAATAAGACCTATTTTACAACAAGTTATGGGCAAAAATCCAAGTTCAAACTTAAAATGCGAATATCTCGCTTAATATGCGTCCTAGAGGGTGCAAAGTCCGGGCTTAGAGGGCAATTTTTGAAGTCCATTATTTCTCGATCTAGACAACCTAGAGGGCTGAAATTTCAGGATTGTGATCTAGGAATCATTCCCTTTCCAATGCTGTGCCTATCTTTGAATAAGACCAATTTTACAACAAGTTATGGGCAAAAATCCAAGTTCAAACTTAAAATGCGAATATCTCGCTTAATATGCGTCCTAGAGGGTGCAAAGTCCGGGCTTAGAGGGCAATTTTTGAAGCCCATTATTTCTCGATCTAGACAACCTAGAGGGCTGAAATTTCAGGATTGTGATCTAGGAATCATTCCCTTTCCAATGCTGTGCCTATCTTTGAATAAGACCTATTTTACAACAAGTTATGGGCAAAAATCCAAGTTCAAACTTAAAATGCGAATATCTCGCTTAATATGCGTCCTAGAGGGTGCAAAGTCCGGGCTTAGAGGGCAATTTTTGAAGTCCATTATTTCTCGATCTAGACAACCTAGAGGGCTGAAATTTCAGGATTGTGATCTATGAATCATTCCCTTTCCAATGCTGTGCCTATCTTTGAATAAGACCAATTTTACAACAAGTTATGGGCAAAAATCCAAGTTCAAACTTAAAATGCGAATATCTCGCTTAATATGCATCCTAGAGGGTGCAAAGTCCGGGCTTAGAGGGCAATTTTTGAAGTCCATTATTTCTCGATCTAGACCACCTAGAGGGCTGAAATTTCAGGATTGTGATCTAGGAATCATTCCCTTTCCAATGCTGTGCCTATCTTTGAATAAGACCTATTTTACAACAAGTTATGGGCAAAAATCCAAGTTCAAACTTAAAATGCGAATATCTCGCTTAATATGCGTCCTAGAGGGTGCAAAGTCCGGGCTTAGAGGGCAATTTTTGAAGTCCATTATTTCTCGATTTAGACAACCTAGAGGGCTGAAATTTCAGGATTGTGATCTATGAATCATTCCCTTTCCAATGCTGTGCCTATCTTTGAATAAGACCTATTTTACAACAAGTTATGGGCAAAAATCCAAGTTCAAACTTAAAATGCGAATATCTCGCTTAATATGCGTCCTAGAGGGTGCAAAGTCCGGGCTTAGAGGGCAATTTTTGAAGTCCATTATTTCTCGATCTAGACCACCTAGAGGGCTGAAATTTCAGGATTGTGATCTATGAATCATTCCCTTTCCAATGCTGTGCCTATCTTTGAATAAGACCTATTTTACAACAAGTTATGGGCAAAAATCCAAGTTCAAACTTAAAATGCGAATATCTCGCTTAATATGCGTCCTAGAGGGTGCAAAGTCCGGGCTTAGAGGGCAATTTTTGAAGCCCATTATTTCTCGATCTAGACAACCTAGAGGGCTGAAATTTCAGGATTGTGATCTAGGAATCATTCCCTTTCCAATGCTGTGACTATCTTTGAATAAGACCTATTTTACAACAAGTTATAGGCAAAAATCCAAGTTCAAACTTAAAATGCGAATATCTCGCTTAATATGCGTCCTAGAGGGTGCAAAGTCCGGGCTTAGAGGGCAATTTTTGAAGTCCATTATTTCTCGATCTAGACCACCTTGAGGGCTGAAATTTCAGGATTGTGATCTATGAATCATTCCCTTTCCAATGCTGTGCCTATCTTTGAATAAGACCAATTTTACAACAAGTTATGGGCAAAAATCCAAGTTCAAACTTAAAATGCGAATATCTCGCTTAATATGCGTCCTAGAGGGTGCAAAGTCCGGGCTTAGAGGGCAATTTTTGAAGTCCATTATTTCTCGATCTAGACAACCTAGAGGGCTGAAATTTCAGGATTGTGATCTATGAATCATTCCCTTTCCAATGCTGTGCCTATCTTTGAATAAGACCAATTTTACAAGTTATGGGCAAAAATCCAAGTTCAAACTTAAAATGCGAATATCTCGCTTAATATGCATCCTAGAGGGTGCAAAGTCCGGGCTTAGAGGGCAATTTTTGAAGTCCATTATTTCTCGATCTAGACCACCTAGAGGGCTGAAATTTCAGGATTGT
This sequence comes from Eupeodes latifasciatus, assembly GCA_920104205.1. Taxonomy (NCBI): domain Eukaryota; kingdom Metazoa; phylum Arthropoda; class Insecta; order Diptera; family Syrphidae; genus Eupeodes; species Eupeodes latifasciatus. The sequence goes on along the minus strand of CAKKTC010000131.1, from coordinate 41,175 downwards.
GATCTAGGAATCATTCCCTTTCCAATGCTGTGCCTATCTTTGAATAAGACCTATTTTACAACAAGTTATGGGCAAAAATCCAAGTTCAAACTTAAAATGCGAATATCTCGCTTAATATGCGTCCTAGAGGGTGCAAAGTCCGGGCTTAGAGGGCAATTTTTGAAGCCCATTATTTCTCGATCTAGACAACCTAGAGGGCTGAAATTTCAGGATTGTGATCTAGGAATCATTCCCTTTCCAATGCTGTGCCTATCTTTGAATAAGACCTATTTTACAACAAGTTATGGGCAAAAATCCAAGTTCAAACTTAAAATGCGAATATCTCGCTTAATATGCGTCCTAGAGGGTGCAAAGTCCGGGCTTAGAGGGCAATTTTTGAAGTCCATTATTTCTGGATCTAGACAACCTAGAGGGCTGAAATTTCAGGATTGTGATCTATGAATCATTCCCTTTCCAATGCTGTGCCTATCTTTGAATAAGACCTATTTTACAACAAGTTATGGGCAAAAATCCAAGTTCAAACTTAAAATGCGAATATCTCGCTTAATATGCGTCCTAGAGGGTGCAAAGTCCGGGCTTAGAGGGCAATTTTTGAAGCCCATTATTTCTCGATCTAGACAACCTAGAGGGCTGAAATTTCAGGATTGTGATCTAGGAATCATTCCCTTTCCAATGCTGTGACTATCTTTGAATAAGACCTATTTTACAACAAGTTATAGGCAAAAATCCAAGTTCAAACTTAAAATGCGAATATCTCGCTTAATATGCGTCCTAGAGGGTGCAAAGTCCGGGCTTAGAGGGCAATTTTTGAAGTCCATTATTTCTCGATCTAGACCACCTAGAGGGCTGAAATTTCAGGATTGTGATCTATGAATCATTCCCTTTCCAATGCTGTGCCTATCTTTGAATAAGACCAATTTTACAACAAGTTATGGGCAAAAATCCAAGTTCAAACTTAAAATGCGAATATCTCGCTTAATATGCATCCTAGAGGGTGCAAAGTCCGGGCTTAGAGGGCAATTTTTGAAGTCCATTATTTCTCGATCTAGACCACCTAGAGGGCTGAAATTTCAGGATTGTGATCTATGAATCATTCCCTTTCCAATGCTGTGCCTATCTTTGAATAAGACCTATTTTACAACAAGTTATGGGCAAAAATCCAAGTTCAAACTTAAAATGCGAATATCTCGCTTAATATGCGTCCTAGAGGGTGCAAAGTCCGGGCTTAGAGGGCAATTTTTGAAGTCCATTATTTCTCGATCTAGACAACCTAGAGGGCTGAAATTTCAGGATTGTGATCTATGAATCATTCCCTTTCCAATGCTGTGCCTATCTTTGAATAAGACCAATTTTACAACAAGTTATGGGCAAAAATCCAAGTTCAAACTTAAAATGCGAATATCTCGCTTAATATGCGTCCTAGAGGGTGCAAAGTCCGGGCTTAGAGGGCAATTTTTGAAGCCCATTATTTCTCGATCTAGACAACCTAGAGGGCTGAAATTTCAGGATTGTGATCTAGGAATCATTCCCTTTCCAATGCTGTGCCTATCTTTGAATAAGACCTATTTTACAACAAGTTATGGGCAAAAATCCAAGTTCAAACTTAAAATGCGAATATCTCGCTTAATATGCGTCCTAGAGGGTGCAAAGTCCGGGCTTAGAGGGCAATTTTTGAAGTCCATTATTTCTGGATCTAGACCACCTAGAGGGCTGAAATTTCAGGATTGTGATCTATGAATCATTCCCTTTCCAATGCTGTGCCTATCTTTGAATAAGACCTATTTTACAACAAGTTATGGGCAAAAATCCAAGTTCAAACTTAAAATGCGAATATCTCGCTTAATATGTGTCCTAGAGGGTGCAAAGTCCGGGCTTAGAGGGCAATTTTTGAAGCCCATTATTTCTCGATCTAGACAACCTAGAGGGCTGAAATTTCAGGATTGTGATCTAGGAATCATTCCCTTTCCAATGCTGTGACTATCTTTGAATAAGACCTATTTTACAACAAGTTATAGGCAAAAATCCAAGTTCAAACTTAAAATGCGAATATCTCGCTTAATATGCGTCCTAGAGGGTGCAAAGTCCGGGCTTAGAGGGCAATTTTTGAAGTCCATTATTTCTCGATCTAGACAACCTAGAGGGCTGAAATTTCAGGATTGTGATCTATGAATCATTCCCTTTCCAATGCTGTGCCTATCTTTGAATAAGACCTATTTTACAACAAGTTATGGGCAAAAATCCAAGTTCAAACTTAAAATGCCTAGAGGGCTGAAATTTCAGGATTGTGATCTATGAATCATTCCCTTTCCAATGCTGTGCCTATCTTTGAATAAGACCAATTTTACAACAAGTTATGGGCAAAAATCCAAGTTCAAACTTAAAATGCGAATATCTCGCTTAATATGCGTCCTACAGGGTGCAAAGTCCGGGCTTAGAGGGCAATTTTTGAAGTCCATTATTTCTCGATCTAGACCACCTAGAGGGCTGAAATTTCAGGATGGTGTCTAGGAATTATTCCCTTTCCAATGCTGTGCCTATCTTTGATTAAGACCTATTTTACAACAAGTTATGGGCAAAAATCCAAGTTCAAACTTAAAATGCGAATATCTCGCTTAATATGCGTCCTACAGGGTCCAAAGTCGGGACCTAGAGGGCAATTTTGTAAGGCCATTATTTCTCGATATAGACCACCTAGAGGGCTGAAATTTCAGGATTGTGATCTATGAATCATTCCCTTTCCAATGCTGTGCCTATCTTTGAATAAGACCAATTTTACAACAAGTTATGGGCAAAAATCCAAGTTCAAACTTAAAATGCGAATATCTCGCTTAATATGCGTCCTAGAGGGTGCAAAGTCCGGGCTTAGAGGGCAATTTTTGAAGTCCATTATTTCTCGATCTAGACCACCTAGAGGGCTGAAATTTCAGGATTGTGATCTATGAATCATTCCCTTTCCAATGCTGTGCCTATCTTTGAATAAGACCAATTTTACAACAAGTTATGGACAAAAATCCAAGTTCAAACTTAAAATGCGAATATCTCGCTTAATATGCGTCCTAAAGGGTCCAAAGTCCGGGTTTAGAGAGCAATTTTTGAAGTCCATTATTTCTCGATCTAGACCACCTAGAGGGCTGAAATTTCAGGATTGTGATCTAGAAATCATTCCCTTTCCAATGCTGTGCCTATCTTTGAATAAAACTTATTTTACAACAAGTTATGGGCAAAAATCCAAGTTCAAACTTAAAATGCGAATATCTCGCTTAATATGCGTCCTACAGGGTGCAAAGTCCGGGCTTAGAGGGCAATTTTTGAAGTCCATTATTTCTCGATCTAGACCACCTAGAGGGCTGAAATTTCAGGATTGTGATCTATGAATCATTCCCTTTCCAATGCTGTGCCTATCTTTGAATAAGACCAATTTTACAACAAGTTATGGGCAAAAATCCAAGTTCAAACTTAAAATGCGAATACCTCGCTTAATATGCGTCCTAGAGGGTGCAAAGTCCGGGCTTAGAGGGCAATTTTTAAAGCCCATTATTTCTCGATCTAGACAACCTAGAGGGCTAAAATTTCAGGATTGTGATCTAGGAATCATTCCCTTTCCAATGCTGTGCCTATCTTTGAATAAGACCTATTTTACAACAAGTTATGGGCAAAAATCCAAGTTCAAACTTAAAATGCGAATATCTCGCTTAATATGCGTCCTACAGTGTCCAAAGTCCGGGCTTAGAGGGCTGAAATTTCAGGCTTGTGATCTAGGAATCATTCCCTTTCCAATGCTATGCCTATCTTTGAATAAGACCAATTTTACAACAAGTTATGGGCAAAAATCCAAGTTCAAACTTAAAATGCGAATATCTCGCTTAATATGCGTCCTAGAGGGTGCAAAGTCCGGGCTTAGAGGGCAATTTTTGAAGTCCATTATTTCTCGATCTAGACCACCTAGAGGGCTGAAATTTCAGGATTGTGATCTATGAATCATTCCCTTTCCAATGCTGTGCCTATCTTTGAATAAGACCAATTTTACAACAAGTAGTGGGCAAAAATCCAAGTTCAAACTTAAAATGCGAATATCTCGCTTAATATGCGTCCTATAGGGTCCAAAGTCCGGGCTTAGAGGGCAATTTTTGAAGTCCATTATTTCTCGATCTAGACCACCTAGAGGGCTGAAATTTCAGGATTGTGATCTAGGAATCACTCCCTTTCCAATGCTGTGCCTATCTTTGAATAAGACTTATTTTACAACAAGTTATGGGCAAAAATCCAAGTTCAAACTTAAAATGCGAATATCTCGCTTAATATGCGTCCTACAGGGTGCAAAGTCCGGGCTTAGAGGGCAATTTTTGAAGTCCATTATTTCTCGATCTAGACCACCTAGAGGGCTGAAATTTCAGGATTGTGATCTATGAATCATTCCCTTTCCAATGCTGTGCCTATCTTTGAATAAGACCAATTTTACAACAAGTTATGGGCAAAAATCCAAGTTCAAACTTAAAATGCGAATACCTCGCTTAATATGCGTCCTAGAGGGTGCAAAGTCCGGGCTTAGAGGGCAATTTTTAAAGCCCATTATTTCTCGATCTAGACAACCTAGAGGGCTTAAATTTCAGGATTGTGATCTAGGAATCATTCGCTTTCCAATGCTGTGCCTATCTTTGAATAAGACCTATTTTACAACAAGTTATGGGCAAAAATCCAAGTTCAAACTTAAAATGCGAATATCTCGCTTAATATGCGTCCTACAGTGTCCAAAGTCCGGGCTTAGAGGGCTGAAATTTCAGGCTTGTGATCTATGAATCGTTCCCTTTCCAATGCTGTGCCTATCTTTGAATAAGACCAATTTTACAACAAGTTATGGGCAAAAATCCAAGTTCAAACTTAAAATGCGAATATCTCGCTTAATATGCGTCCTACAGGGTGCAAAGTCCGGGCTTAGAGGGCAATTTTTGAAGTCCATTATTTCTCGATCTAGACCACCTAGAGGGCTGAAATTTCAGGATTGTGATCTATGAATCATTCCCTTTCCAATGCTGTGCCTATCTTTGAATAAGACCAATTTTACAACAAGTTATGGGCAAAAATCCAAGTTCAAACTTAAAATGCGAATATCTCGCTTAATATGCGTCCTAGAGGGTGCAAAGTCCGGGCTTAGAGGGCAATTTTTGAAGCCCATTATTTCTCGATCTAGACAACCTAGAGGGCTGAAATTTCAGGATTGTGATCTAGGAATCATTCCCTTTCCAATGCTGTGCCTATCTTTGAATAAGACCTATTTTACAACAAGTTATGGGCAAAAATCCAAGTTCAAACTTAAAATGCGAATATCTCGCTTAATATGCGTCCTAGAGGGTGCAAAGTCCGGGCTTAGAGGGCAATTTTTGAAGTCCATTATTTCTCGATCTAGACCACCTAGAGGGCTGAAATTTCAGGATTGTGATCTATGAATCATTCCCTTTCCAATGCTGTGCCTATCTTTGAATAAGACCTATTTTACAACAAGTTATGGGCAAAAATCCAAGTTCAAACTTAAAATGCGAATATCTCGCTTAATATGCGTCCTACAGGGTCCAAAGTCCGGGCTTAGAGGGCAATTTTTGAAGTCCATTATTTCTCGATCTAGACCACCTAGAGGGCTGAAATTTCAGGATTGTGATCTAGGAATCATTCCCTTTCCAATGCTGTGCCTATCTTTGAATAAGACCTATTTTACAACAAGTTATGGGCAAAAATCCAAGTTCAAACTTAAAATGCGAATATCTCGCTTAATATGCGTCCTACGGGGTCCAAAGTCCGGGCTTAGATGGCAATTTTTGAAGTCCATTATTTCTCGATCTAGACCACCTAGAGGGCTGAAATTTCAGGATTGTGATCTAGGAATCATTCCCTTTCCAATGCTGTGCCTATCTTTGAATAAGACCTATTTTACAACAAGTTATGGGCAAAAATCCAAGTTCAAACTTAAAATGCGAATATCTCGCTTAATATGCGTCCTAGAGGGTGCAAAGTCCGGGCTTAGAGGGCAATTTTTGAAGTCCATTATTTCTCGATCTAGACCACCTAGAGGGCTGAAATTTCAGGATTGTGATCTATGAATCATTCCCTTTCCAATGCTGTGCCTATCTTTGAATAAGACCTATTTTACAACAAGTTATGGGCAAAAATCCAAGTTCAAACTTAAAATGCGAATATCTCGCTTAATATGCGTCCTAGAGGGTGCAAAGTCCGGGCTTAGAGGGCAATTTTTGAAGCCCATTATTTCTCGATCTAGACAACCTAGAGGGCTGAAATTTCAGGATTGTGATCTAGGAATCATTCCCTTTCCAATGCTGTGACTATCTTTGAATAAGACCTATTTTACAACAAGTTATAGGCAAAAATCCAAGTTCAAACTTAAAATGCGAATATCTCGCTTAATATGCGTCCTAGAGGGTGCAAAGTCCGGGCTTAGAGGGCAATTTTTGAAGTCCATTATTTCTCGATCTAGACAACCTAGAGGGCTGAAATTTCAGGATTGTGATCTATGAATCATTCCCTTTCCAATGCTGTGACTATCTTTGAATAAGACCTATTTTACAACAAGTTATGGGCAAAAATCCAAGTTCAAACTTAAAATGCGAATATCTCGCTTAATATGCGTCCTAGAGGGTGCAAAGTCCGGGCTTAGAGGGCAATTTTTGAAGTCCATTATTTCTCGATCTAGACCACCTAGAGGGCTGAAATTTCAGGATTGTGATCTATGAATCATTCCCTTTCCAATGCTGTGCCTAACTTTGAATAAGACCTATTTTACAACAAGTTATGGGCAAAAATCCAAGTTCAAACTTAAAATGCGAATATCTCGCTTAATATGCGTCCTAGAGGGTGCAAAGTCCGGGCTTAAAGGGCAATTTTTGAAGCCCATTATTTCTCGATCTAGACAACCTAGAGGGCTGAAATTTCAGGATTGTGATCTAGGAATCATTCCCTTTCCAATGCTGTGCCTATCTTTGAATAAGACCTATTTTACAACAAGTTATGGGCAAAAATCCAAGTTCAAACTTAAAATGCGAATATCTCGCTTAATATGCGTCCTAGAGGGTGCAAAGTCCGGGCTTAGAGGGCAATTTTTGAAGTCCATTATTTCTGGATCTAGACCACCTAGAGGGCTGAAATTTCAGGATTGTGATCTATGAATCATTCCCTTTCCAATGCTGTGCCTATCTTTGAATAAGACTTATTTTACAACAAGTTATGGGCAAAAATCCAAGTTCAAACTTAAAATGCGAATATCTCGCTTAATATGCGTCCTAGAGGGTGCAAAGTCCGGGCTTAGAGGGCAATTTTTGAAGCCCATTATTTCTCGATCTAGACAACCTAGAGGGCTGAAATTTCAGGATTGTGATCTAGGAATCATTCCCTTTCCAATGCTGTGACTATCTTTGAATAAGACCTATTTTACAACAAGTTATAGGCAAAAATCCAAGTTCAAACTTAAAATGCGAATATCTCGCTTAATATGCGTCCTAGAGGGTGCAAAGTCCGGGCTTAGAGGGCAATTTTTGAAGTCCATTATTTCTCGATCTAGACCACCTAGAGGGCTGAAATTTCAGGATTGTGATCTATGAATCATTCCCTTTCCAATGCTGTGCCTATCTTTGAATAAGACCAATTTTACAACAAGTTATGGGCAAAAATCCAAGTTCAAACTTAAAATGCGAATATCTCGCTTAATATGCGTCCTACGGGGTCCAAAGTCCGGGCTTAGATGGCAATTTTTGAAGTCCATTATTTCTCGATCTAGACCACCTAGAGGGCTGAAATTTCAGGATTGTGATCTAGGAATCATTCCCTTTCCAATGCTGTGCCTATCTTTGAATAAGACCTATTTTACAACAAGTTATGGGCAAAAATCCAAGTTCAAACTTAAAATGCGAATATCTCGCTTAATATGCGTCCTAGAGGGTGCAAAGTCCGGGCTTAGAGGGCAATTTTTGAAGTCCATTATTTCTCGATCTAGACCACCTAGAGGGCTGAAATTTCAGGATTGTGATCTATGAATCATTCCCTTTCCAATGCTGTGCCTATCTTTGAATAAGACCTATTTTACAACAAGTTATGGGCAAAAATCCAAGTTCAAACTTAAAATGCGAATATCTCGCTTAATATGCGTCCTAGAGGGTGCAAAGTCCGGGCTTAGAGGGCAATTTTTGAAGCCCATTATTTCTCGATCTAGACAACCTAGAGGGCTGAAATTTCAGGATTGTGATCTAGGAATCATTCCCTTTCCAATGCTGTGACTATCTTTGAATAAGACCTATTTTACAACAAGTTATAGGCAAAAATCCAAGTTCAAACTTAAAATGCGAATATCTCGCTTAATATGCGTCCTAGAGGGTGCAAAGTCCGGGCTTAGAGGGCAATTTTTGAAGTCCATTATTTCTCGATCTAGACAACCTAGAGGACTGAAATTTCAGGATTGTGATCTATGAATCATTCCCTTTCCAATGCCGTGCCTATCTTTGAATAAGACCTATTTTACAACAAGTTATGGGCAAAAATCCAAGTTCAAACTTAAAATGCGAATATCTCGCTTAATATGCGTCCTAGAGGGTGCAAAGTCCGGGCTTAGAGGGCAATTTTTGAAGTCCATTATTTCTCGATCTAGACCACCTAGAGGGCTGAAATTTCAGGATTGTGATCTATGAATCATTCCCTTTCCAATGCTGTGCCTAACTATGAATAAGACCTATTTTACAACAAGTTATGGGCAAAAATCCAAGTTCAAACTTAAAATGCGAATATCTCGCTTAATATGCGTCCTAGAGGGTGCAAAGTCCGGGCTTAAAGGGCAATTTTTGAAGCCCATTATTTCTCGATCTAGACAACCTAGAGGGCTGAAATTTCAGGATTGTGATCTAGGAATCATTCCCTTTCCAATGCTGTGCCTATCTTTGAATAAGACCTATTTTACAACAAGTTATGGGCAAAAATCCAATCATCCAATCAGGATTGTGATCTATGAATCATTCCCTTTCCAATGCTGTGCCTATCTTTGAATAAGACCTATTTTACAACAAGTTATGGGCAAAAATCCAAGTTCAAACTTAAAATGCGAATATCTCGCTTAATATGCGTCCTAGAGGGTGCAAAGTCCGGGCTTAGAGGGCAATTTTTGAAGCCCATTATTTCTCGATCTAGACAACCTAGAGGGCTGAAATTTCAGGATTGTGATCTAGGAATCATTCCCTTTCCAATGCTGTGACTATCTTTGAATAAGACCTATTTTACAACAAGTTATAGGCAAAAATCCAAGTTCAAACTTAAAATGCGAATATCTCGCTTAATATGCGTCCTAGAGGGTGCAAAGTCCGGGCTTAGAGGGCAATTTTTGAAGTCCATTATTTCTCGATCTAGACAACCTAGAGGGCTGAAATTTCAGGATTGTGATCTATGAATCATTCCCTTTCCAATGCTGTGCCTATCTTTGAATAAGACCTATTTTACAACAAGTTATGGGCAAAAATCCAAGTTCAAACTTAAAATGCGAATATCTCGCTTAATATGCGTCCTAGAGGGTGCAAAGTCCGGGCTTAGAGGGCAATTTTTGAAGTCCATTATTTCTCGATCTAGACCACCTAGAGGGCTGAAATTTCAGGATTGTGATCTATGAATCATTCCCTTTCCAATGCTGTGCCTAACTTTGAATAAGACCTATTTTACAACAAGTTATGGGCAAAAATCCAAGTTCAAACTTAAAATGCGAATATCTCGCTTAATATGCGTCCTAGAGGGTGCAAAGTCCGGGCTTAGAGGGCAATTTTTGAAGCCCATTATTTCTCGATCTAGACAACCTAGAGGGCTGAAATTTCAGGATTGTGATCTAGGAATCATTCCCTTTCCAATGCTGTGCCTATCTTTGAATAAGACCTATTTTACAACAAGTTATGGGCAAAAATCCAAGTTCAAACTTAAAATGCGAATATCTCGCTTAATATGCGTCCTAGAGGGTGCAAAGTCCGGGCTTAGAGGGCAATTTTTGAAGTCCATTATTTCTGGATCTAGACCACCTAGAGGGCTGAAATTTCAGGATTGTGATCTATGAATCATTCCCTTTCCAATGCTGTGCCTATCTTTGAATAAGACCTATTTTACAACAAGTTATGGGCAAAAATCCAAGTTCAAACTTAAAATGCGAATATCTCGCTTAATATGCGTCCTAGAGGGTGCAAAGTCCGGGCTTAGAGGGCAATTTTTGAAGCCCATTATTTCTCGATCTAGACAACCTAGAGGGCTGAAATTTCAGGATTGTGATCTAGGAATCATTCCCTTTCCAATGCTGTGACTATCTTTGAATAAGACCTATTTTACAACAAGTTATAGGCAAAAATCCAAGTTCAAACTTAAAATGCGAATATCTCGCTTAATATGCGTCCTAGAGGGTGCAAAGTCCGGGCTTAGAGGGCAATTTTTGAAGTCCATTATTTCTCGATCTAGACCACCTAGAGGGCTGAAATTTCAGGATTGTGATCTATGAATCATTCCCTTTCCAATGCTGTGCCTATCTTTGAATAAGACCAATTTTACAACAAGTTATGGGCAAAAATCCAAGTTCAAACTTAAAATGCGAATATCTCGCTTAATATGCGTCCTACGGGGTCCAAAGTCCGGGCTTAGATGGCAATTTTTGAAGTCCATTATTTCTCGATCTAGACCACCTAGAGGGCTGAAATTTCAGGATTGTGATCTAGGAATCATTCCCTTTCCAATGCTGTGCCTATCTTTGAATAAGACCTATTTTACAACAAGTTATGGGCAAAAATCCAAGTTCAAACTTAAAATGCGAATATCTCGCTTAATATGCGTCCTAGAGGGTGCAAAGTCCGGGCTTAGAGGGCAATTTTTGAAGTCCATTATTTCTGGATCTAGACCACCTAGAGGGCTGAAATTTCAGGATTGTGATCTATGAATCATTCCCTTTCCAATGCTGTACCTATCTTTGAATAAGACCTATTTTACAACAAGTTATGGGCAAAAATCCAAGTTCAAACTTAAAATGCGAATATCTCGCTTAATATGCGTCCTAGAGGGTGCAAAGTCCGGGCTTAGAGGGCAATTTTTGAAGCCCATTATTTCTCGATCTAGACAACCTAGAGGACTGAAATTTCAGGATTGTGATCTAGGAATCATTCCCTTTCCAATGCTGTGACTATCTTTGAATAAGACCTATTTTACAACAAGTTATAGGCAAAAATCCAAGTTCAAACTTAAAATGCGAATATCTCGCTTAATATGCGTCCTAGAGGGTGCAAAGTCCGGGCTTAGAGGGCAATTTTTGAAGTCCATTATTTCTCGATCTAGACAACCTAGAGGGCTGAAATTTCAGGATTGTGATCTATGAATCATTCCCTTTCCAATGCTGTGCCTATCTTTGAATAAGACCTATTTTACAACAAGTTATGGGCAAAAATCCAAGTTCAAACTTAAAATGCGAATATCTCGCTTAATATGCGTCCTAGAGGGTGCAAAGTCCGGGCTTAGAGGGCAATTTTTGAAGTCCATTATTTCTCGATCTAGACCACCTAGAGGGCTGAAATTTCAGGATTGTGATCTAAGAATCATTCCCTTTCCAATGCTGTGCCTAACTTTGAATAAGACCTATTTTACAACAAGTTATGGGCAAAAATCCAAGTTCAAACTTAAAATGCGAATATCTCGCTTAATATGCGTCCTAGAGGGTGCAAAGTCCGGGCTTAAAGGGCAATTTTTGAAGCCCATTATTTCTCGATCTAGACAACCTAGAGGGCTGAAATTTCAGGATTGTGATCTAGGAATCATTCCCTTTCCAATGCTGTGCCTATCTTTGAATAAGACCTATTTTACAACAAGTTATGGGCAAAAATCCAAGTTCAAACTTAAAATGCGAATATCTCGCTTAATATGCGTCCTAGAGGGTGCAAAGTCCGGGCTTAGAGGGCAATTTTTGAAGTCCATTATTTCTGGATCTAGACCACCTAGAGGGCTGAAATTTCAGGATTGTGATCTATGAATCATTCCCTTTCCAATGCTGTGCCTATCTTTGAATAAGACCTATTTTACAACAAGTTATGGGCAAAAATCCAAGTTCAAACTTAAAATGCGAATATCTCGCTTAATATGCGTCCTAGAGGGTGCAAAGTCCGGGCTTAGAGGGCAATTTTTGAAGCCCATTATTTCTCGATCTAGACAACCTAGAGGGCTGAAATTTCAGGATTGTGATCTAGGAATCATTCCCTTTCCAATGCTGTGACTATCTTTGAATAAGACCTATTTTACAACAAGTTCAAACTTAAAATGCGAATATCTCGCTTAATATGCGTCCTAGAGGGTGCAAAGTCCGGGCTTAGAGGGCAATTTTTGAAGTCCATTATTTCTCGATCTAGACCACCTAGAGGGCTGAAATTTCAGGATTGTGATCTATGTTTAATCATTCCCTTTCCAATGCTGTGCCTATCTTTGAATAAGACCAATTTTACAACAAGTTATGGGCAAAAATCCAAGTTCAAACTTAAAATGCGAATATCTCGCTTAATATGCGTCCTAGAGGGTGCAAAGTCCGGGCTTAGAGGGCAATTTTTGAAGTCCATTATTTCTCGATCTAGACCACCTAGAGGGCTGAAATTTCAGGATTGTGATCTATGAATCATTCCCTTTCCAATGCTGTGCCTATCTTTGAATAAGACCTATTTTACAACAAGTTATGGGCAAAAATCCAAGTTCAAACTTAAAATGCGAATATCTCGCTTAATATGCGTCCTAGAGGGTGCAAAGTCCGGGCTTAGAGGGCAATTTTTGAAGCCCATTATTTCTCGATCTAGACAACCTAGAGGGCTGAAATTTCAGGATTGTGATCTATGAATCATTCCCTTTCCAATGCTGTGCCTAACTTTGAATAAGACCTATTTTACAACAAGTTATGGGCAAAAATCCAAGTTCAAACTTAAAATGCGAATATCTCGCTTAATATGCGTCCTAGAGGGTGCAAAGTCCGGGCTTAAAGGGCAATTTTTGAAGCCCATTATTTCTCGATCTAGACAACCTAGAGGGCTGAAATTTCAGGATTGTGATCTAGGAATCATTCCCTTTCCAATGCTGTGCCTATCTTTGAATAAGACCTATTTTACAACAAGTTATGGGCAAAAATCCAAGTTCAAACTTAAAATGCGAATATCTCGCTTAATATGCGTCCTAGAGGGTGCAAAGTCCGGGCTTAGAGGGCAATTTTTGAAGTCCATTATTTCTGGATCTAGACCACCTAGAGGGCTGAAATTTCAGGATTGTGATCTATGAATCATTCCCTTTCCAATGCTGTGCCTATCTTTGAATAAGACCTATTTTACAACAAGTTATGGGCAAAAATCCAAGTTCAAACTTAAAATGCGAATATCTCGCTTAATATGCGTCCTAGAGGGTGCAAAGTCCGGGCTTAGAGGGCAATTTTTGAAGCCCATTATTTCTCGATCTAGACAACCTAGAGGACTGAAATTTCAGGATTGTGATCTAGGAATCATTCCCTTTCCAATGCTGTGACTATCTTTGAATAAGACCTATTTTACAACAAGTTATAGGCAAAAATCCAAGTTCAAACTTAAAATGCGAATATCTCGCTTAATATGCGTCCTAGAGGGTGCAAAGTCCGGGCTTAGAGGGCAATTTTTGAAGTCCATTATTTCTCGATCTAGACCACCTAGAGGGCTGAAATTTCAGGATTGTGATCTATGAATCATTCCCTTTCCAATGCTGTGCCTATCTTTGAATAAGACCAATTTTACAACAAGTTATGGGCAAAAATCCAAGTTCAAACTTAAAATGCGAATATCTCGCTTAATATGCGTCCTACGGGGTCCAAAGTCCGGGCTTAGATGGCAATTTTTGAAGTCCATTATTTCTCGATCTAGACCACCTAGAGGGCTGAAATTTCAGGATTGTGATCTAGGAATCATTCCCTTTCCAATGCTGTGCCTATCTTTGAATAAGACCTATTTTACAACAAGTTATGGGCAAAAATCCAAGTTCAAACTTAAAATGCGAATATCTCGCTTAATATGCGTCCTAGAGGGTGCAAAGTCCGGGCTTAGAGGGCAATTTTTGAAGTCCATTATTTCTGGATCTAGACCACCTAGAGGGCTGAAATTTCAGGATTGTGATCTATGAATCATTCCCTTTCCAATGCTGTACCTATCTTTGAATAAGACCTATTTTACAACAAGTTATGGGCAAAAATCCAAGTTCAAACTTAAAATGCGAATATCTCGCTTAATATGCGTCCTAGAGGGTGCAAAGTCCGGGCTTAGAGGGCAATTTTTGAAGCCCATTATTTCTCGATCTAGACAACCTAGAGGACTGAAATTTCAGGATTGTGATCTAGGAATCATTCCCTTTCCAATGCTGTGACTATCTTTGAATAAGACCTATTTTACAACAAGTTATAGGCAAAAATCCAAGTTCAAACTTAAAATGCGAATATCTCGCTTAATATGCGTCCTAGAGGGTGCAAAGTCCGGGCTTAGAGGGCAATTTTTGAAGTCCATTATTTCTCGATCTAGACAACCTAGAGGGCTGAAATTTCAGGATTGTGATCTATGAATCATTCCCTTTCCAATGCTGTGCCTATCTTTGAATAAGACCTATTTTACAACAAGTTATGGGCAAAAATCCAAGTTCAAACTTAAAATGCGAATATCTCGCTTAATATGCGTCCTAGAGGGTGCAAAGTCCGGGCTTAGAGGGCAATTTTTGAAGTCCATTATTTCTCGATCTAGACCACCTAGAGGGCTGAAATTTCAGGATTGTGATCTATGAATCATTCCCTTTCCAATGCTGTGCCTAACTTTGAATAAGACCTATTTTACAACAAGTTATGGGCAAAAATCCAAGTTCAAACTTAAAATGCGAATATCTCGCTTAATATGCGTCCTAGAGGGTGCAAAGTCCGGGCTTAAAGGGCAATTTTTGAAGCCCATTATTTCTCGATCTAGACAACCTAGAGGGCTGAAATTTCAGGATTGTGATCTAGGAATCATTCCCTTTCCAATGCTGTGCCTATCTTTGAATAAGACCTATTTTACAACAAGTTATGGGCAAAAATCCAAGTTCAAACTTAAAATGCGAATATCTCGCTTAATATGCGTCCTAGAGGGTGCAAAGTCCGGGCTTAGAGGGCAATTTTTGAAGTCCATTATTTCTGGATCTAGACCACCTAGAGGGCTGAAATTTCAGGATTGTGATCTATGAATCATTCCCTTTCCAATGCTGTGCCTATCTTTGAATAAGACCAATTTTACAACAAGTTATGGGCAAAAATCCAAGTTCAAACTTAAAATGCGAATATCTCGCTTAATATGCGTCCTAGAGGGTGCAAAGTCCGGGCTTAGAGGGCAATTTTTGAAGCCCATTATTTCTCGATCTAGACAACCTAGAGGGCTGAAATTTCAGGATTGTGATCTAGGAATCATTCCCTTTCCAATGCTGTGCCTATCTTTGATGCGAATATCTCGCTTAATATGCGTCCTAGAGGGTGCAAAGTCCGGGCTTAGAGGGCAATTTTTGAAGTCCATTATTTCTCGATCTAGACCACCTAGAGGGCTGAAATTTCAGGATTGTGATCTATGTTTAATCATTCCCTTTCCAATGCTGTGCCTATCTTTGAATAAGACCAATTTTACAACAAGTTATGGGCAAAAATCCAAGTTCAAACTTAAAATGCGAATATCTCGCTTAATATGCGTCCTAGAGGGTGCAAAGTCCGGGCTTAGAGGGCAATTTTTGAAGCCCATTATTTCTCGATCTAGACAACCTAGAGGACTGAAATTTCAGGATTGTGATCTAGGAATCATTCCCTTTCCAATGCTGTGACTATCTTTGAATAAGACCTATTTTACAACAAGTTATAGGCAAAAATCCAAGTTCAAACTTAAAATGCGAATATCTCGCTTAATATGCGTCCTAGAGGGTGCAAAGTCCGGGCTTAGAGGGCAATTTTTGAAGTCCATTATTTCTCGATCTAGACCACCTAGAGGGCTGAAATTTCAGGATTGTGATCTATGAATCATTCCCTTTCCAATGCTGTGCCTATCTTTGAATAAGACCAATTTTACAACAAGTTATGGGCAAAAATCCAAGTTCAAACTTAAAATGCGAATATCTCGCTTAATATGCGTCCTACGGGGTCCAAAGTCCGGGCTTAGATGGCAATTTTTGAAGTCCATTATTTCTCGATCTAGACCACCTAGAGGGCTGAAATTTCAGGATTGTGATCTAGGAATCATTCCCTTTCCAATGCTGTGCCTATCTTTGAATAAGACCTATTTTACAACAAGTTATGGGCAAAAATCCAAGTTCAAACTTAAAATGCGAATATCTCGCTTAATATGCGTCCTAGAGGGTGCAAAGTCCGGGCTTAGAGGGCAATTTTTGAAGTCCATTATTTCTGGATCTAGACCACCTAGAGGGCTGAAATTTCAGGATTGTGATCTATGAATCATTCCCTTTCCAATGCTGTACCTATCTTTGAATAAGACCTATTTTACAACAAGTTATGGGCAAAAATCCAAGTTCAAACTTAAAATGCGAATATCTCGCTTAATATGCGTCCTAGAGGGTGCAAAGTCCGGGCTTAGAGGGCAATTTTTGAAGCCCATTATTTCTCGATCTAGACAACCTAGAGGGCTGAAATTTCAGGATTGTGATCTAGGAATCATTCCCTTTCCAATGCTGTGACTATCTTTGAATAAGACCTATTTTACAACAAGTTATAGGCAAAAATCCAAGTTCAAACTTAAAATGCGAATATCTCGCTTAATATGCGTCCTAGAGGGTGCAAAGTCCGGGCTTAGAGGGCAATTTTTGAAGTCCATTATTTCTCGATCTAGACAACCTAGAGGGCTGAAATTTCAGGATTGTGATCTATGAATCATTCCCTTTCCAATGCTGTGCCTATCTTTGAATAAGACCTATTTTACAACAAGTTATGGGCAAAAATCCAAGTTCAAACTTAAAATGCGAATATCTCGCTTAATATGCGTCCTAGAGGGTGCAAAGTCCGGGCTTAGAGGGCAATTTTTGAAGTCCATTATTTCTCGATCTAGACCACCTAGAGGGCTGAAATTTCAGGATTGTGATCTATGAATCATTCCCTTTCCAATGCTGTGCCTAACTTTGAATAAGACCTATTTTACAACAAGTTATGGGCAAAAATCCAAGTTCAAACTTAAAATGCGAATATCTCGCTTAATATGCGTCCTAGAGGGTGCAAAGTCCGGGCTTAAAGGGCAATTTTTGAAGCCCATTATTTCTCGATCTAGACAACCTAGAGGGCTGAAATTTCAGGATTGTGATCTAGGAATCATTCCCTTTCCAATGCTGTGCCTATCTTTGAATAAGACCTATTTTACAACAAGTTATGGGCAAAAATCCAAGTTCAAACTTAAAATGCGAATATCTCGCTTAATATGCGTCCTAGAGGGTGCAAAGTCCGGGCTTAGAGGGCAATTTTTGAAGTCCATTATTTCTGGATCTAGACCACCTAGAGGGCTGAAATTTCAGGATTGTGATCTATGAATCATTCCCTTTCCAATGCTGTGCCTATCTTTGAATAAGACCAATTTTACAACAAGTTATGGGCAAAAATCCAAGTTCAAACTTAAAATGCGAATATCTCGCTTAATATGCGTCCTAGAGGGTGCAAAGTCCGGGCTTAGAGGGCAATTTTTGAAGCCCATTATTTCTCGATCTAGACAACCTAGAGGGCTGAAATTTCAGGATTGTGATCTAGGAATCATTCCCTTTCCAATGCTGTGACTATCTTTGAATAAGACCTATTTTACAACAAGTTCAAACTTAAAATGCGAATATCTCGCTTAATATGCGTCCTAGAGGGTGCAAAGTCCGGGCTTAGAGGGCAATTTTTGAAGTCCATTATTTCTCGATCTAGACCACCTAGAGGGCTGAAATTTCAGGATTGTGATCTATGTTTAATCATTCCCTTTCCAATGCTGTGCCTATCTTTGAATAAGACCAATTTTACAACAAGTTATGGGCAAAAATCCAAGTTCAAACTTAAAATGCGAATATCTCGCTTAATATGCGTCCTAGAGGGTGCAAAGTCCGGGCTTAGAGGGCAATTTTTGAAGTCCATTATTTCTCGATCTAGACCACCTAGAGGGCTGAAATTTCAGGATTGTGATCTATGAATCATTCCCTTTCCAATGCTGTGCCTATCTTTGAATAAGACCTATTTTACAACAAGTTATGGGCAAAAATCCAAGTTCAAACTTAAAATGCGAATATCTCGCTTAATATGCGTCCTAGAGGGTGCAAAGTCCGGGCTTAGAGGGCAATTTTTGAAGCCCATTATTTCTCGATCTAGACAACCTAGAGGGCTGAAATTTCAGGATTGTGATCTAGGAATCATTCCCTTTCCAATGCTGTGCCTATCTTTGAATAAGACCTATTTTACAACAAGTTATGGGCAAAAATCCAAGTTCAAACTTAAAATGCGAATATCTCGCTTAATATGCGTCCTAGAGGGTGCAAAGTCCGGGCTTAGAGGGCAATTTTTGAAGTCCATTATTTCTCGATCTAGACAACCTAGAGGGCTGAAATTTCAGGATTGTGATCTATGAATCATTCCCTTTCCAATGCTGTGCCTATCTTTGAATAAGACCAATTTAACAACAAGTTATGGGCAAAAATCCAAGTTCAAACTTAAAATGCGAATATCTCGCTTAATATGCATCCTAGAGGGTGCAAAGTCCGGGCTTAGAGGGCAATTTTTGAAGTCCATTATTTCTCGATCTAGACCACCTAGAGGGCTGAAATTTCAGGATTGTGATCTAGGAATCATTCCCTTTCCAATGCTGTGCCTATCTTTGAATAAGACCTATTTTACAACAAGTTATGGGCAAAAATCCAAGTTCAAACTTAAAATGCGAATATCTCGCTTAATATGCGTCCTAGAGGGTGCAAAGTCCGGGCTTAGAGGGCAATTTTTGAAGTCCATTATTTCTCGATCTAGACAACCTAGAGGGCTGAAATTTCAGGATTGTGATCTAGGAATCATTCCCTTTCCAATGCTGTGCCTATCTTTGAATAAGACCTATTTTACAACAAGTTATGGGCAAAAATCCAAGTTCAAACTTAAAATGCGAATATCTCGCTTAATATGCGTCCTAGAGGGTGCAAAGTCCGGGCTTAGAGGGCAATTTTTGAAGCCCATTATTTCTCGATCTAGACAACCTAGAGGGCTGAAATTTCAGGATTGTGATCTAGGAATCATTCCCTTTCCAATGCTGTGACTATCTTTGAATAAGACCTATTTTACAACAAGTTATAGGCAAAAATCCAAGTTCAAACTTAAAATGCGAATATCTCGCTTAATATGCGTCCTAGAGGGTGCAAAGTCCGGGCTTAGAGGGCAATTTTTGAAGTCCATTATTTCTCGATCTAGACAACCTAGAGGGCTGAAATTTCAGGATTGTGATCTATGAATCATTCCCTTTCCAATGCTGTGCCTATCTTTGAATAAGACCTATTTTACAACAAGTTATGGGCAAAAATCCAAGTTCAAACTTAAAATGCGAATATCTCGCTTAATATGCGTCCTAGAGGGTGCAAAGTCCGGGCTTAGAGGGCAATTTTTGAAGCCCATTATTTCTCGATCTAGACAACCTAGAGGGCTGACATTTCAGGATTGTGATCTAGGAATCATTCCCTTTCCAATGCTGTGCCTATCTTTGAATAAGACCTATTTTACAACAAGTTATGGGCAAAAATCCAAGTTCAAACTTAAAATGCGAATATCTCGCTTAATATGCGTCCTAGAGGGTGCAAAGTCCGGGCTTAGAGGGCAATTTTTGAAGTCCATTATTTCTCGATCTAGACAACCTAGAGAGTGTAGGAAACGCCAATACGATTTTTTTTAGGACTCTTAATAAAATACCCTGTAGTATTGACTGATTGTAGTTACCCACGAATTTTCATATATAACAATGGTTCACGGTGGCGTATGTGTAACATTTTTTTTTAAGAATAGAAGATTTCTAGAAAGTTTTTCGTTTCATTCAATTCTTTTCAATTAATGAAAATTAAAGGCTATAAATCTTAATAAAGTTCCGAAATGTGATGTTGCATGTCAGAATCGTCAAATTGAGTCCAAGCAAATGGAAACTTCGCCCACATCGAAAAAAAAATTCAATTAATTCTCTCATGAGAGCTACATAATTATAAATAATTTTAGTGACTAAACAAAATGTACACAAATGTACATTAAATGCGCCCATATAGCTATAGCATAAAATGGTCCAGCTTAAACTTTCGGCAAGTGGTACGATCGGAATGAAATCTCGTTCCGTCCACGAAACGTGCTATATCCGGCCCATCTTACAATTTGTTTGACAGGTTTTATTCTTACTAGTTAACCTAGTAGAACAATCGAGTAATACATTTCTTTTCCTCCAAACCGTCAACCGAAGCAGTCACTTACTAATAAATAAGAATAGGATTTGAGTTAAGAGACTAAACCTCAGTATTCTTCTTAGTTGAGCTTCACTAAACCTTATTTTACGCTCGCGACGAAAATAAAAAGGAAATCGGTAAGCTTAGACCTGAGTTTTTATTTTAAGAAATAGATAGGTTTTGTTAAACAAAAATTGTGTCTTCAGAAAACAAGATTAAATGGACCGACGGCTGACAATGCTGCTCCATTAGGAGCGAAAACAAACACGAGGTCTGGTTTTAAGAAAAATATTTGGATGTCCAAAAATTTGGTCTACCATTAATACAAGAACTGGTACGACAAATCATCCACGTTGGCCCATGGCCAAAAGTTTTCGTTCGTGGGCGAAAAATACCAACCAAGAAGAACTGATCGAAATTTAAACAGAGCAGAAATTCCATCTCGGAAATCTTAACCATTCACTCGGGGCTTCGCAAAATCTGTCATCACGGAAAGGGCACAAGCGCTCCCAGAAAGAAAGGAGTGAAAGGGCACAAGCGCCAAATTAAAAGTCCAAGATCCACATATGTATATAAAAACAACAACAAAATCAGAGAAACCCAACCTAAAAATACTAATTATTAATAAAATAGTGATACCACAAATGGCTAAAAGACTTTTTGGAATAATATAAAGAAATAGAAAATATAGAAAAAAGGCAGTGATAACAGAGAAAATATATGATTAGAGTAAATTAGAAAGAAATAAGTGTGAAAAGAAAGAGAAAGTATGATAAGCAAACAAAAAGTTAATAATCAGAAAAAAAATAATAATTAATTAAGATATAAAAAAAAGTGTACCATCCCATCCATCGTGATTTAAAATTTAGATTTTTTTTTGTTAATTGATCAAATCTTAAATCCATGCAGTGTCATAATCTTAAAAAAATTTTTAGTCATCGTTTAGCATAAACATACATGGTCACCAAAATGCTGTGCACAGAATTCTGGATACCGGTAAGTGTTTTTTTTTTTTTTTATAAATTCTACTTAAACAATTTGAATGGATTTAAAGAAATGATAAAAAGAATGAAATTGGATTAAAAAAAAAAAAAATATATATATATATAAAATAATAGAAAGAGACAAACGTTTAGTTATGTGTAAGTTGCTATAAAAAAAAGTAAATTATAATCATACATAGAATGAAAGAAATGAAAACAAAACGAAAGTATTTTTGTTCCTTTGAAATAATTGACATTCCAAGTTAAATTGAGTTTCGTATAAAGAAAGCTTTATAAAGATCAGATTCAAGATCACGAAGGATCTCTTAATTTACAACTTTATCGATGCATGGGAATGATTTCAATTATCGTTTTTTTTATTTGCATGTGTAGTTTTAAGAATTGCCACTTGAATTTTTGTGTGGAATAAAATGTGTGATGCTTTTACCATAGGCTAATGAAATTAATCCGTCGTTTAGATTTTTTTTTGAACATTTGAGTGGTCCGACAACTAAGCAAAGTTGTTGTTCAATTTTTTTTTGAGTAAGAATGAGAACTCTATTGAATCATATTGAATTATCGTTGTCGTAAGTGAACAAGTTTATTATGGAGATTTAAGAAATTATTTTGGGAAGTGGATTCGTGGAGAAAAAGGAAGGGAAAGATGACGTTTCAAATATTGTAAGGGAAAGTCAATGATTTTCCCCTTTCAAAAGAGGGCTGTTGCAGATATTTATTTTTGAGCAAAGCAATGGCGTAGGAGTGTTCATTCGAGTTAATTCTGGTTGGAATACTATAAAGGGTGGGTAAAGAAGCTCAGAGGACACGATCATCTTTGTCCTCCACTCAGTATGCATGTCGAAAGCTTCGCGGTTGGAATCTAAATTCGGGCCTCACCATTTTAAAGATGGAAATTATACCAGTCGAGTTACATCGGAGACTTAGGCCTGCAAAAAGGTAACATCGTCATCCGCGCGTAAGAAGATCCCCCCCCATCGACGAGCTGTGCATGGCATATTATCAGGCCTTCAGTTACTACCGCGGATGGACACCCCTCTCGACTCCTGCCCGTATGGGCCCATGGATCTGTGACTATTGGTCCTAAAGGTGGGGATAGTCGTTAGGGATAGGTATTTTTTTTGAGAAGTAAAGGAAATGTTTTGAAAAACGAATTTTGATTAGGGATCTTTTCTGATACCCGATCGGTTAGAATCCGGTCTAGTGTTTTGTGTTAAAATTACGAAGTTCTTTTTCAGATCAAACGAATATATTTTTTTTTGGTTTGTTTGGTGCTCAAGGCAACATGCAAGAATATTTTCGAAGTTCCTATTCTCATAAATACCAATGATTTGATTCAAATTAAAATGCTACTACGTTACAGATGGCGCCCAACGTGGGGCCCGATTTTAGAGACCAATTCACGTTGTAAAAAGTCCTAAGCAAGAAAATAATTTTGATTTTTTTTTTGTTGTGAAATTGAAAGACGATTCCTGGTGTAGTTGTCACCGTTACATGATATGCAGCCACAGTGTCCGAGGAGTTAGGATGATATCCTTTGACTCCTGTCCGTTGCAAAATGGTATGCCTTTATGTTCACCACCAATCTAGTATATATTTTTTTTTAGTGTCCGAGCTTAAATGTATAATTTTTGAACAGCCGATTGCACTGATTAAAAGCACTTTTATGGGAATGTTATTCACTTGAGGTATTTTTCTTTTGTTTGGTGATTCGCTCTTTTGTCCGATAGATTTAGGAAAAATATTCTGAACTATGACTGCTGCGAAAGACGTAATCATCATTGTCGGAGAAAAATATTTTAAGAGTTCAATCACAAACGGGAAAAGTAAAAATTTAACTAAAGCTGACGACAATTTTTTGTAGTTTCGTTTCAATTAAAGCTCTTTACGTTATCCGGTAGGCTAAGGACAAAGATAGTTCCTGGTCGTACTAGTTGTTTCGCAAGAGGGACTTAGCTTTTTTTTTTTTTGGAATTGAATAGAACCTGTTTTTTTTTAAAAAACGACGTACATGCATACCGAAAGTTAAAATCATAAATAAAGTAAGTTTTTTTTATTTCAACTTTCCTTAGTAGAAAGATTGAGTAATCAATTTTTTTTTGTTGTCACTTCCCATCCCGAATTCACTTCCCAGATTCATTGATGAAATAAGTTGGAAATACATAATTTTTGAATTTTTGTTGATATAGAACTTGATTTTTTATTTTAATTATTTTTTGTTGGACTTATAAGAATTTAGAAGATTTCTAGAATATATATTTTCTCGTAATTGATCTATCATATTTCTTGCTTAGACCTCAATATGAGTAGGAGAGGACGTAGTAAGGATAGTCGAGGACAAGGAGATAATAGGCAGAAGCGATCTCTTTCAAATAATGATGTAGGAGTGAATGATTCCTTAGCTACAGGATCAGGGATAAACAGAAACAGTCATATTAATGGCTTGAATGAACAACATAATGGTAGAAGTAGGACAGCTTCTAGTACTCGAGAAGGCAATAATTCAAAAGAAGCCGAAAATTTTGAGTTATATGTGCAAGAGGTAGTCACAGCTACAGTAGGTCTCAAGCGGGCTGAAGACCAACAGTTCATACGGACAGAATTAGAACGCAGTCGTAATGAGCTATTAGAACAAGTAAGAAGTATAGTGCGAGAAACTCTTGCCAGTATTGCCCCAACTCCCCTACTTAATTCCCAAAATACTCAAGGTTTATGCAACTTACCTATACCAAACGTACAACCCACTGAGTTCCATCGTCAAGAAAATAATACTGATGCTACTCATCAGGCCCCAAATGCTCAAGCAATTAATGAACATGCGGTTCATCCAGTTGACATGGCTCGTGGTTCCAATGTTGACAACTTTTTAACACAGTTAAGTAACATGAACTTAAATGCTTCTCCCATGACATTGAACCAAACCAATCCAGCTCCGACTCCGCCTTTATCAACTTCGTCTTTACGTTTCCCGCACTACCACAAATGGGGAATAAAATTCGATCCGAAGAACATGTCCATCGACGAATTTCTATTCCGTCTAGAACGGATAAAGGACAGTTATAACGTAACTTGGGTCGAAGTGGTCCAGAATTTTCACCATTTTGTGAGTGGTCGAGTTGAAACGTGGTATTGGATGTTTTTGAAGAGCCATCCGAGAGCTTGTTGGTCCACTTTACGTTTAGCTCTAATCGAGCAATATAGAAGTTTGGAGACCGATAGTGAGTTGTCTCGTAAAATGATCGACCGAAAGCAAGCACCGAATGAGAGCTTCGATGATTTTTACGATGACCTGATTAAATTTAATTCAAGATTACGGGTACCGAAGCCTGTGAAAGAAATTATAGAGCTTATTAAACAGAACGTTCGACGAAGGATAGGAGAGTTACTGGTTACATTCAGTACCCACAGCTTGCCAGAGATGGTTTATGTGTGCCGTACTATTGAAAAGTTCCTCAACGGAAATGAACCGAAACCCAGATATCCTTTTAACCCAGCACCAACACCGCCGCCGCGACGACAGATTAGTGAGCTTGAACATTTTTCAGAAGAATCTGACTTGGCAGTTCCCGCGAAAGTTGAGGCCTACCATAGGGAAGCCAATAAACTCAAATGTTGGAATTGCCATGCAGAGGGCCATACATTTCGGAAATGCAATATTCCTCAACGGAAATTATTTTGCTATGGATGTGGACTTGAAAATGTAATTGAAACAAGGTGTGAAACATGCGCGGGAAACCGAGCATCGAGCCATCCTTCAACCGGGGGGAAGTGCTCGAAAGCAGAACACCCGGACAATTGACCAAACCAGAACAGAGTCCTTCAGAGGTTACTTTACTGCAACGTTCTTCTGAAGAAAAAAAATGTAGAGATGAATTGCAGAGTAACCTTAAAAATACAAAAGAAGCAAAACCCCATTTTTCACAAAAGTCGATACACCAACGTATCATAGAATATAACGCGGCTCGAAAAAGAATAGTGACTTTTCCGTCGCCCTCAGAAAAGATTTTGAAATTACGAGATCGTATGAAGAAAAAAAGAGAATTGTATAAATGCGTGGCCAGCACCATATTGAATTGTTCAACAGACGATCCTCGTCCATATGTAACAGTTGAAGTTGATGGTCAAAAACTTCTCGGCTTGCTCGATTCTGGAGCGAGTGTGAGTTGTTTGGGATCTGGTGCTATAAAATTTTTAGAGGAGAACAAAATCCCGATTAAAAAGTTTTCGTCTTCGATCTCTACGGCAGGTGGTCAAAGACAATCTATTGTAGGCATGGTGACGGTGCAAATTCAGTACAAAGGCGAAGTCAAGGCGATGGACCTGTTTATCGTACCGTCGCTGACCCAAAAATTATACTTAGGGGTAGATTTTTGGAAACTTTTCCAATTAGCTCCCCACATCATTTCGGAGATATCCTCAATCAATGACACGGCTAGAATGTTAAGTTCCGCGGTTGAATGTGATCTAGGTGACCATCAACGGGAATCACTTCGTATAGTTATAGACCAATTCCCGTCTTTTAAGACGAAAGGTTTAGGAAAGACTAATTTAGTTGAACATTATATTGACACGGGGGATGCGGTGCCGATAAAGCAACGTCATTATCCCATTTCTCCAGCGATACAAGCCCTAGTGTACGAGGAATTGGATCGCATGCTTGCTTTGGGGGTCATCGAAGAAAGTTCCAGCGCATGGTCTTCACCAGTCGTACTAGTACGAAAACCTGGAAAGAACCGCCTGTGCTTGGACTTTCGTAAGGTGAACCAAGTTACAAAGAAGAATGCGAGCCCAATTGCTCATATAGAGGGACTGCTAGCACGCCTTACGGAGACACACTTTATTTCGAGTGTGGATCTGAAAGATGCTTACTGGCAGATACCGCTGGAGAAAAGCTCGCGGGAGAAGACAGCTTTTACCGTTCCTGGTAGGCCCCTCTATCAGTTCAAAGTGATGCCATTTGGTCTTTCCAACGCCGCCCAAAGTCTTACGTATCTTATGAATCTTGTAGTGCCACCAGAATTACGAGATCAGGTTTTCGTTTACCTAGACGACTTACTCGTCATATCTCAAAATTTTGAAGAGCATTTGCGAATTCTCGGAGTTATAGCGCAAAAATTACTTGAAGCAGGCTTGACAATTAATGTCGAGAAGTCGAAGTTTTGCTTCAAAGAACTCCAATACCTTGGATATGTAGTAGGACAGGGCTGTTTAAAACCAGATCCGGCTAAAGTCACTGCCATCCTTGACTTCCCTGTGCCGAAGACACCCAAACAAGTTCGCAGATTTCTCGGCATGGCGGGCTGGTACCGCAGGTTTGTAGGCAATTTTTCAACCCTGGCAACCCCGATGACTGATACTCTCAAGAAAAGCAAGAAATTTGAATTCGGAAAAGACGCGATAGAAGCTTTTGAAAAGATCAAGTCAGCCCTAACTTCGGACTTAGTGCTGATAAATCCTGATTTTAGTAAGGAGTTTATTATTCTGTGTGACGCATCAGCATCTGGTATCGGATGCGTGCTTTGCCAAAAAGATGATAACGGAGTGGAACGTCCCATATATTACTTTTCACAGAAGTTGAATGCGGCTCAGCGCAATTATACTGTTACCGAGCGCGAGTGCCTAGCAGCAGTGAGAGGTGTTCAAAAATTTCGACCCTACGTCGAAGGGTATAGGTTTACTATAGTCACAGATCATTCGAGTCTGAAGTGGCTTATGAGTCTGCGAGATCCAACGGGGAGGTTAGCACGCTGGAGTCTCAAACTGCAAGGGTTTGATTTTGGGATCGAACACCGGAAGGGTACTTTGAATGTAGTACCAGATGCTCTATCTCGAGTTTATGAGGTAGAGGCACTGCATTCAACGGTATGTCCACCGGAGACGATGTCAACAAACCCCACCGATGTTCTTCATATTGATTTGGAGGATCCGAGCTTCAAGTCTGAGGAATACCTCCAAATCATCGAGCATATCGGACAGAACAAAGATCAGCTTCCTGACCTTCAAGTTTCGGACGGTTTCGTATACAAGAAGGTCAGGCATTGCACAGGTAATCCTCTTCAAGACGATTTAGTCTGGAAATTATGGATTCCAGCGGTGCTGACAAACCGTTTGATCTTGTTGGCTCATTGCCCACCCAGAGCTTCACACGGTGGCATAACAAAGACTCTGTATAAACTCCGGCAACAATTTTTCTGGCCGAACATGGCATCCCATGTCAAATCCTTTATAGATAATTGCGAGATTTGCAAAATGACAAAAGCCTCTAACACTATACTTAGAGGGGAAATGGGAAAACCTTTTTCTGTTGACAGGCCATTTCAGCATATATATATTGACTTTTTAGGCCCGTACCCGCGATCTAAAAACGGAAACACTCAGATAGTCATCGCTCTAGATCAGTTGACAAAATTCGTCCTATTGAAACCCTTAAGAAAAGCCACCGCCCAAACAGTAATCAAATTCTTAGAAGAGGACATCTTTCTAATTTTTGGCGTACCGGAAAGTATACTTTCGGATAACGGTAGCCAGTTCATAGGTCATGAATTCGGAAAAATGGTAAAGGCTTTCGGAATCACTCATTACCGAACCGCCGTATATTCTCCCCAGGCGAATGCAAGCGAACGAGTGAATCGCTCAATCCTTGCCGCTGTTCGCGCGTATATCGACCCGAAACAGACAAATTGGGACTTACATTTACCATCTATAGGAAGTGCGCTACGCTCTTCAGTGCATTCTGCAGTTGGTATGTCGCCTTTCGAAGCTCTTTTTGGGCATCGAATGATTGAGCACGGAGCGGACTATAGGTTGTTACGTGGTCTGGGAGTGCTAAACGACTCTGAGCTGAATTGGCTTCCAAAAACGGCCAAGATGAATGTGTTACACACCTACCTAAAGTCAGCGTTAGAGCGTACACACGAGTCTTACCAAAGAACGTATAACTTACGGAGTAGGGTAGTATCTTATCAGGTAGGAGACGTTTTATTTAAACGCAATTTTATTCTTAGTGACGCAGCTAAACATCTTAATGCTAAGCTGTGTCCTAAGTTTATAAGAGTCACGGTCGTAAAAACAATTGGAAATAATCTTTACGAGGTCGTAGATTCCAAGGGTCATAGGACAGTTACTCACTCGAAAGACCTAAAGAAATAGAGTAACACTTTCAAAAGTTCCAAGATCTCATCCCGGCTAGCTCAGCTGTGCATGAGACTCTTTTATATGCGACAAAAAAAAAGTAGTCTTAAAGTTTCTTTTCATATACTTTTTGGAACAGGAAACCTGTTGCAAAAAGGATATGCTGTGTAGGAAACGCCAATACGATTTTTTTTAGGACTCTTAATAAAATACCCTGTAGTATTGACTGATTGTAGTTACCCACGAATTTTCATATATAACAATGGTTCACGGTGGCGTATGTGTAACATTTTTTTTTAAGAATAGAAGATTTCTAGAAAGTTTTTCGTTTCATTCAATTCTTTTCAATTAATGAAAATTAAAGGCTATAAATCTTAATAAAGTTCCGAAATGTGATGTTGCATGTCAGAATCGTCAAATTGAGTCCAAGCAAATGGAAACTTCGCCCACATCGAAAAAAAAATTCAATTAATTCTCTCATGAGAGCTACATAATTATAAATAATTTTAGTGACTAAACAAAATGTACACAAATGTACATTAAATGCGCCCATATAGCTATAGCATAAAATGGTCCAGCTTAAACTTTCGGCAAGTGGTACGATCGGAATGAAATCTCGTTCCGTCCACGAAACGTGCTATATCCGGCCCATCTTACAATTTGTTTGACAGGTTTTATTCTTACTAGTTAACCTAGTAGAACAATCGAGTAATACATTTCTTTTCCTCCAAACCGTCAACCGAAGCAGTCACTTACTAATAAATAAGAATAGGATTTGAGTTAAGAGACTAAACCTCAGTATTCTTCTTAGTTGAGCTTCACTAAACCTTATTTTACGCTCGCGACGAAAATAAAAAGGAAATCGGTAAGCTTAGACCTGAGTTTTTATTTTAAGAAATAGATAGGTTTTGTTAAACAAAAATTGTGTCTTCAGAAAACAAGATTAAATGGACCGACGGCTGACAATGCTGCTCCATTAGGAGCGAAAACAAACACGAGGTCTGGTTTTAAGAAAAATATTTGGATGTCCAAAAATTTGGTCTACCATTAATACAAGAACTGGTACGACAAATCATCCACGTTGGCCCATGGCCAAAAGTTTTCGTTCGTGGGCGAAAAATACCAACCAAGAAGAACTGATCGAAATTTAAACAGAGCAGAAATTCCATCTCGGAAATCTTAACCATTCACTCGGGGCTTCGCAAAATCTGTCATCACGGAAAGGGCACAAGCGCTCCCAGAAAGAAAGGAGTGAAAGGGCACAAGCGCCAAATTAAAAGTCCAAGATCCACATATGTATATAAAAACAACAACAAAATCAGAGAAACCCAACCTAAAAATACTAATTATTAATAAAATAGTGATACCACAAATGGCTAAAAGACTTTTTGGAATAATATAAAGAAATAGAAAATATAGAAAAAAGGCAGTGATAACAGAGAAAATATATGATTAGAGTAAATTAGAAAGAAATAAGTGTGAAAAGAAAGAGAAAGTATGATAAGCAAACAAAAAGTTAATAATCAGAAAAAAAATAATAATTAATTAAGATATAAAAAAAAGTGTACCATCCCATCCATCGTGATTTAAAATTTAGATTTTTTTTTGTTAATTGATCAAATCTTAAATCCATGCAGTGTCATAATCTTAAAAAAATTTTTAGTCATCGTTTAGCATAAACATACATGGTCACCAAAATGCTGTGCACAGAATTCTGGATACCGGTAAGTGTTTTTTTTTTTTTTTATAAATTCTACTTAAACAATTTGAATGGATTTAAAGAAATGATAAAAAGAATGAAATTGGATTAAAAAAAAAAAAAATATATATATATATAAAATAATAGAAAGAGACAAACGTTTAGTTATGTGTAAGTTGCTATAAAAAAAAGTAAATTATAATCATACATAGAATGAAAGAAATGAAAACAAAACGAAAGTATTTTTGTTCCTTTGAAATAATTGACATTCCAAGTTAAATTGAGTTTCGTATAAAGAAAGCTTTATAAAGATCAGATTCAAGATCACGAAGGATCTCTTAATTTACAACTTTATCGATGCATGGGAATGATTTCAATTATCGTTTTTTTTATTTGCATGTGTAGTTTTAAGAATTGCCACTTGAATTTTTGTGTGGAATAAAATGTGTGATGCTTTTACCATAGGCTAATGAAATTAATCCGTCGTTTAGATTTTTTTTTGAACATTTGAGTGGTCCGACAACTAAGCAAAGTTGTTGTTCAATTTTTTTTTGAGTAAGAATGAGAACTCTATTGAATCATATTGAATTATCGTTGTCGTAAGTGAACAAGTTTATTATGGAGATTTAAGAAATTATTTTGGGAAGTGGATTCGTGGAGAAAAAGGAAGGGAAAGATGACGTTTCAAATATTGTAAGGGAAAGTCAATGATTTTCCCCTTTCAAAAGAGGGCTGTTGCAGATATTTATTTTTGAGCAAAGCAATGGCGTAGGAGTGTTCATTCGAGTTAATTCTGGTTGGAATACTATAAAGGGTGGGTAAAGAAGCTCAGAGGACACGATCATCTTTGTCCTCCACTCAGTATGCATGTCGAAAGCTTCGCGGTTGGAATCTAAATTCGGGCCTCACCATTTTAAAGATGGAAATTATACCAGTCGAGTTACATCGGAGACTTAGGCCTGCAAAAAGGTAACATCGTCATCCGCGCGTAACAAGATCCCCCCCCATCGACGAGCTGTGCATGGCATATTATCAGGCCTTCAGTTACTACCGCGGATGGACACCCCTCTCGACTCCTGCCCGTATGGGCCCATGGATCTGTGACTATTGGTCCTAAAGGTGGGGATAGTCGTTAGGGATAGGTATTTTTTTTGAGAAGTAAAGGAAATGTTTTGAAAAACGAATTTTGATTAGGGATCTTTTCTGATACCCGATCGGTTAGAATCCGGTCTAGTGTTTTGTGTTAAAATTACGAAGTTCTTTTTCAGATCAAACGAATATATTTTTTTTTGGTTTGTTTGGTGCTCAAGGCAACATGCAAGAATATTTTCGAAGTTCCTATTCTCATAAATACCAATGATTTGATTCAAATTAAAATGCTACTACGTTACAAGAGCTGAAATTTCAGGATTGTGATCTATGAATCATTCCCTTTCCAATGCTGTGCCTATCTTTGAATAAGACCAATTTTACAACAAGTTATGGGCAAAAATCCAAGTTCAAACTTAAAATGCGAATTTCTCGCTTAATATGCATCCTAGAGGGTGCAAAGTCCGGGCTTAGAGGG
Organism: Eupeodes latifasciatus; assembly: GCA_920104205.1. Lineage (NCBI taxonomy): Eukaryota > Metazoa > Arthropoda > Insecta > Diptera > Syrphidae > Eupeodes > Eupeodes latifasciatus. Next base: position 9,308 of record CAKKTC010000131.1, on the reverse strand, counting down.
CAATTTTTGAAGTCCATTATTTCTCGATCTAGACCTATTTTACAACAAGTTATGGGCAAAAATCCAAGTTCAAACTTAAAATGCGAATATCTCGCTTAATATGCATCCTAGAGGGTGCAAAGTCCGGGCTTAGAGGGCAATTTTTGAAGTCCATTATTTCTCGATCTAGACAACCTAGAGGGCTGAAATTTCAGGATTGTGATCTAGGAATCATTCCCTTTCCAATGCTGTGCCTATCTTTGAATAAGACCTATTTTACAAAAAGTTATGGGCAAAAATCCAAGTTCAAACTTAAAATGCGAATATCTCGCTTAATATGCGTCCTAGAGGGTGCAAAGTCCGGGCTTAGAGGGCAATTTTTGAAGCCCATTATTTCTCGATCTAGACAACCTAGAGGGCTGAAATTTCAGGATTGTGATCTAGGAATCATTCCCTTTCCAATGCTGTGACTATCTTTGAATAAGACCTATTTTACAACAAGTTATAGGCAAAAATCCAAGTTCAAACTTAAAATGCGAATATCTCGCTTAATATGCGTCCTAGAGGGTGCAAAGTCCGGGCTTAGAGGGCAATTTTTGAAGTCCATTATTTCTCGATCTAGACAACCTAGAGGGCTGAAATTTCAGGATTGTGATCTATGAATCATTCCCTTTCCAATGCTGTGCCTATCTTTGAATAAGACCTATTTTACAACAAGTTATGGGCAAAAATCCAAGTTCAAACTTAAAATGCGAATATCTCGCTTAATATGCGTCCTAGAGGGTGCAAAGTCCGGGCTTAGAGGGCAATTTTTGAAGTCCATTATTTCTCGATCTGGACCACCTAGAGGGCTGAAATTTCAGGATTGTGATCTATGAATCATTCCCTTTCCAATGCTGTGCCTATCTTTGAATAAGACCAATTTTACAACAAGTTATGGGCAAAAATCCAAGTTCAAACTTAAAATGCGAATATCTCGCTTAATATGCGTCCTAGAGGGTGCAAAGTCCGGGCTTAGAGGGCAATTTTTGAAGCCCATTATTTCTCGATCTAGACAACCTAGAGGACTGAAATTTCAGGATTGTGATCTAGGAATCATTCCCTTTCCAATGCTGTGCCTATCTTTGAATAAGACCTATTTTACAACAAGTTATGGGCAAAAATCCAAGTTCAAACTTAAAATGCGAATATCTCGCTTAATATGCGTCCTAGAGGGTGCAAAGTCCGGGCTTAGAGGGCAATTTTTGAAGTCCATTATTTCTGGATCTAGACCACCTAGAGGGCTGAAATTTCAGGATTGTGATCTATGAATCATTCCCTTTCCAATGCTGTGCCTATCTTTGAATAAGACCTATTTTACAACAAGTTATAGGCAAAAATCCAAGTTCAAACTTAAAATGCGAATATCTCGCTTAATATGCGTCCTAGAGGGTGCAAAGTCCGGGCTTAGAGGGCAATTTTTGAAGTCCATTATTTCTCGATCTAGACAACCTAGAGGGCTGAAATTTCAGGATTGTGATCTATGAATCATTTCCTTTCCAATGCTGTGCCTATCTTTGAATAAGACCTATTTTACAACAAGTTATGGGCAAAAATCCAAGTTCAAACTTAAAATGCGAATATCTCGCTTAATATGCGTCCTAGAGGGTGCAAAGTCCGGGCTTAGAGGGCAATTTTTGAAGCCCATTATTTCTCGATCTAGACAACCTAGAGGGCTGAAATTTCAGGATTGTGATCTAGGAATCATTCCCTTTCCAATGCTGTGCCTATCTTTGAATAAGACCTATTTTACAACAAGTTATGGGCAAAAATCCAAGTTCAAACTTAAAATGCGAATATCTCGCTTAATATGCGTCCTAGAGGGTGCAAAGTCCGGGCTTAGAGGGCAATTTTTGAAGTCCATTATTTCTCGATCTAGACAACCTAGAGAGCTGAAATTTCAGGATTGTGATCTATGAATCATTCCCTTTCCAATGCTGTGCCTATCTTTGAATAAGACCAATTTTACAACAAGTTATGGGCAAAAATCCAAGTTCAAACTTAAAATGCGAATTTCTCGCTTATAATGCATCCTAGAGGGTGCAAAGTCCGGGCTTAGAGGGCAATTTTTGAAGTCCATTATTTCTCGATCTAGACCACCTAGAGGGCTGAAATTTCAGGATTGTGATCTAGGAATCATTCCCTTTCCAATGCTGTGCCTATCTTTGAATAAGACCTATTTTACAACAAGTTATGGGCAAAAATCCAAGTTCAAACTTAAAATGCGAATATCTCGCTTAATATGCATCCTAGAGGGTGCAAAGTCCGGGCTTAGAGGGCAATTTTTGAAGTCCATTATTTCTCGATCTAGACAACCTAGAGGGCTGAAATTTCAGGATTGTGATCTAGGAATCATTCCCTTTCCAATGCTGTGCCTATCTTTGAATAAGACCTATTTTACAACAAGTTATGGGCAAAAATCCAAGTTCAAACTTAAAATGCGAATATCTCGCTTAATATGCGTCCTAGAGGGTGCAAAGTCCGGGCTTAGAGGGCAATTTTTGAAGTCCATTATTTCTGGATCTAGACCACCTAGAGGGCTGAAATTTCAGGATTGTGATCTATGAATCATTCCCTTTCCAATGCTGTGCCTATCTTTGAATAAGACCTATTTTACAACAAGTTATGGGCAAAAATCCAAGTTCAAACTTAAAATGCGAATATCTCGCTTAATATGCGTCCTAGAGGGTGCAAAGTCCGGGCTTAGAGGGCAATTTTTGAAGCCCATTATTTCTCGATCTAGACAACCTAGAGGGCTGAAATTTCAGGATTGTGATCTATGAATCATTCCCTTTCCAATGCTGTGCCTATCTTTGAATAAGACCAATTTTACAACAAGTTATGGGCAAAAATCCAAGTTCAAACTTAAAATGCGAATATCTCGCTTAATATGCGTCCTAGAGGGTGCAAAGTCCGGGCTTAGAGGGCAATTTTTGAAGCCCATTATTTCTCGATCTAGACAACCTAGAGGACTGAAATTTCAGGATTGTGATCTAGGAATCATTCCCTTTCCAATGCTGTGCCTATCTTTGAATAAGACCTATTTTACAACAAGTTATGGGCAAAAATCCAAGTTCAAACTTAAAATGCGAATATCTCGCTTAATATGCGTCCTAGAGGGTGCAAAGTCCGGGCTTAGAGGGCAATTTTTGAAGTCCATTATTTCTGGATCTAGACCACCTAGAGGGCTGAAATTTCAGGATTGTGATCTATGAATCATTCCCTTTCCAATGCTGTACCTATCTTTGAATAAGACCTATTTTACAACAAGTTATGGGCAAAAATCCAAGTTCAAACTTAAAATGCGAATATCTCGCTTAATATGCGTCCTAGAGGGTGCAAAGTCCGGGCTTAGAGGGCAATTTTTGAAGCCCATTATTTCTCGATCTAGACAACCTAGAGGGCTGAAATTTCAGGATTGTGATCTAGGAATCATTCCCTTTCCAATGCTGTGACTATCTTTGAATAAGACCTATTTTACAACAAGTTATAGGCAAAAATCCAAGTTCAAACTTAAAATGCGAATATCTCGCTTAATATGCGTCCTAGAGGGTGCAAAGTCCGGGCTTAGAGGGCAATTTTTGAAGTCCATTATTTCTCGATCTAGACCACCTAGAGGGCTGAAATTTCAGGATTGTGATCTATGAATCATTCCCTTTCCAATGCTGTGCCTATCTTTGAATAAGACCTATTTTACAACAAGTTATGGGCAAAAATCCAAGTTCAAACTTAAAATGCGAATATCTCGCTTAATATGCGTCCTAGAGGGTGCAAAGTCCGGGCTTAGAGGGCAATTTTTGAAGTCCATTATTTCTGGATCTAGACCACCTAGAGGGCTGAAATTTCAGGATTGTGATCTATGAATCATTCCCTTTCCAATGCTGTGCCTATCTTTGAATAAGACCTATTTTACAACAAGTTATGGGCAAAAATCCAAGTTCAAACTTAAAATGCGAATATCTCGCTTAATATGCGTCCTAGAGGGTGCAAAGTCCGGGCTTAGAGGGCAATTTTTGAAGCCCATTATTTCTCGATCTAGACAACCTAGAGGGCTGAAATTTCAGGATTGTGATCTAGGAATCATTCCCTTTCCAATGCTGTGACTATCTTTGAATAAGACCTATTTTACAACAAGTTATAGGCAAAAATCCAAGTTCAAACTTAAAATGCGAATATCTCGCTTAATATGCGTCCTAGAGGGTGCAAAGTCCGGGCTTAGAGGGCAATTTTTGAAGTCCATTATTTCTCGATCTAGACAACCTAGAGGGCTGAAATTTCAGGATTGTGATCTATGAATCATTCCCTTTCCAATGCTGTGCCTATCTTTGAATAAGACCTATTTTACAACAAGTTATGGGCAAAAATCCAAGTTCAAACTTAAAATGCGAATATCTCGCTTAATATGCGTCCTAGAGGGTGCAAAGTCCGGGCTTAGAGGGCAATTTTTGAAGCCCATTATTTCTCGATCTAGACAACCTAGAGGGCTGAAATTTCAGGATTGTGATCTAGGAATCATTCCCTTTCCAATGCTGTGCCTATCTTTGAATAAGACCTATTTTACAACAAGTTATGGGCAAAAATCCAAGTTCAAACTTAAAATGCGAATATCTCGCTTAATATGCGTCCTAGAGGGTGCAAAGTCCGGGCTTAGAGGGCAATTTTTGAAGTCCATTATTTCTCGATCTAGACAACCTAGAGAGCTGAAATTTCAGGATTGTGATCTATGAATCATTCCCTTTCCAATGCTGTGCCTATCTTTGAATAAGACCAATTTTACAACAAGTTATGGGCAAAAATCCAAGTTCAAACTTAAAATGCGAATTTCTCGCTTAATATGCATCCTAGAGGGTGCAAAGTCCGGGCTTAGAGGGCAATTTTTGAAGTCCATTATTTCTCGATCTAGACCACCTAGAGGGCTGAAATTTCAGGATTGTGATCTAGGAATCATTCCCTTTCCAATGCTGTGCCTATCTTTGAATAAGACCTATTTTACAACAAGTTATGGGCAAAAATCCAAGTTCAAACTTAAAATGCGAATATCTCGCTTAATATGCATCCTAGAGGGTGCAAAGTCCGGGCTTAGAGGGCAATTTTTGAAGTCCATTATTTCTCGATCTAGACAACCTAGAGGGCTGAAATTTCAGGATTGTGATCTAGGAATCATTCCCTTTCCAATGCTGTGCCTATCTTTGAATAAGACCTATTTTACAACAAGTTATGGGCAAAAATCCAAGTTCAAACTTAAAATGCGAATATCTCGCTTAATATGCGTCCTAGAGGGTGCAAAGTCCGGGCTTAGAGGGTAATTTTTGAAGTCCATTATTTCTGGATCTAGACCACCTAGAGGGCTGAAATTTCAGGATTGTGATCTATGAATCATTCCCTTTCCAATGCTGTGCCTATCTTTGAATAAGACCTATTTTACAACAAGTTATGGGCAAAAATCCAAGTTCAAACTTAAAATGCGAATATCTCGCTTAATATGCGTCCTAGAGGGTGCAAAGTCCGGGCTTAGAGGGCAATTTTTGAAGCCCATTATTTCTCGATCTAGACAACCTAGAGGGCTGAAATTTCAGGATTGTGATCTATGAATCATTCCCTTTCCAATGCTGTGCCTATCTTTGAATAAGACCAATTTTACAACAAGTTATGGGCAAAAATCCAAGTTCAAACTTAAAATGCGAATATCTCGCTTAATATGCGTCCTAGAGGGTGCAAAGTCCGGGCTTAGAGGGCAATTTTTGAAGCCCATTATTTCTCGATCTAGACAACCTAGAGGACTGAAATTTCAGGATTGTGATCTAGGAATCATTCCCTTTCCAATGCTGTGCCTATCTTTGAATAAGACCTATTTTACAACAAGTTATGGGCAAAAATCCAAGTTCAAACTTAAAATGCGAATATCTCGCTTAATATGCGTCCTAGAGGGTGCAAAGTCCGGGCTTAGAGGGCAATTTTTGAAGTCCATTATTTCTGGATCTAGACCACCTAGAGGGCTGAAATTTCAGGATTGTGATCTATGAATCATTCCCTTTCCAATGCTGTACCTATCTTTGAATAAGACCTATTTTACAACAAGTTATGGGCAAAAATCCAAGTTCAAACTTAAAATGCGAATATCTCGCTTAATATGCGTCCTAGAGGGTGCAAAGTCCGGGCTTAGAGGGCAATTTTTGAAGCCCATTATTTCTCGATCTAGACAACCTAGAGGGCTGAAATTTCAGGATTGTGATCTAGGAATCATTCCCTTTCCAATGCTGTGACTATCTTTAAATAAGACCTATTTTACAACAAGTTATAGGCAAAAATCCAAGTTCAAACTTAAAATGCGAATATCTCGCTTAATATGCGTCCTAGAGGGTGCAAAGTCCGGGCTTAGAGGGCAATTTTTGAAGTCCATTATTTCTCGATCTAGACCACCTAGAGGGCTGAAATTTCAGGATTGTGATCTATGAATCATTCCCTTTCCAATGCTGTGCCTATCTTTGAATAAGACCTATTTTACAACAAGTTATGGGCAAAAATCCAAGTTCAAACTTAAAATGCGAATATCTCGCTTAATATGCGTCCTAGAGGGTGCAAAGTCCGGGGGGCTTAGAGGGCAATTTTTGAAGCCCATTATTTCTCGATCTAGACAACCTAGAGGGCTGAAATTTCAGGATTGTGATCTAGGAATCATTCCCTTTCCAATGCTGTGCCTATCTTTGAATAAGACCTATTTTACAACAAGTTATGGGCAAAAATCCAAGTTCAAACTTAAAATGCGAATATCTCGCTTAATATGCGTCCTAGAGGGTGCAAAGTCCGGGCTTAGAGGGCAATTTTTGAAGTCCATTATTTCTGGATCTAGACCACCTAGAGGGCTGAAATTTCAGGATTGTGATCTATGAATCATTCCCTTTCCAATGCTGTGCCTATCTTTCAATAAGACCTATTTTACAACAAGTTATGGGCAAAAATCCAAGTTCAAACTTAAAATGCGAATATCTCGCTTAATATGCGTCCTAGAGGGTGCAAAGTCCGGGCTTAGAGGGCAATTTTTGAAGTCCATTATTTCTGGATCTAGACCACCTAGAGGGCTGAAATTTCAGGATTGTGATCTATGAATCATTCCCTTTCCAATGCTGTACCTATCTTTGAATAAGACCTATTTTACAACAAGTTATGGGCAAAAATCCAAGTTCAAACTTAAAATGCGAATATCTCGCTTAATATGCGTCCTAGAGGGTGCAAAGTCCGGGCTTAGAGGGCAATTTTTGAAGCCCATTATTTCTCGATCTAGACAACCTAGAGGGCTGAAATTTCAGGATTGTGATCTAGGAATCATTCCCTTTCCAATGCTGTGCCTATCTTTGAATAAGACCTATTTTACAACAAGTTATGGGCAAAAATCCAAGTTCAAACTTAAAATGCGAATATCTCGCTTAATATGCGTCCTAGAGGGTGCAAAGTCCGGGCTTAGAGGGCAATTTTTGAAGTCCATTATTTCTCGATCTAGACAACCTAGAGAGCTGAAATTTCAGGATTGTGATCTATGAATCATTCCCTTTCCAATGCTGTGCCTATCTTTGAATAAGACCAATTTTACAACAAGTTATGGGCAAAAATCCAAGTTCAAACTTAAAATGCGAATTTCTCGCTTAATATGCATCCTAGAGGGTGCAAAGTCCGGGCTTAGAGGGCAATTTTTGAAGTCCATTATTTCTCGATCTAGACCACCTAGAGGGCTGAAATTTCAGGATTGTGATCTAGGAATCATTCCCTTTCCAATGCTGTGCCTATCTTTGAATAAGACCTATTTTACAACAAGTTATGGGCAAAAATCCAAGTTCAAACTTAAAATGCGAATATCTCGCTTAATATGCATCCTAGAGGGTGCAAAGTCCGGGCTTAGAGGGCAATTTTTGAAGTCCATTATTTCTCGATCTAGACAACCTAGAGGGCTGAAATTTCAGGATTGTGATCTAGGAGTCATTCCCTTTCCAATGCTGTGCCTATCTTTGAATAAGACCTATTTTACAACAAGTTATGGGCAAAAATCCAAGTTCAAACTTAAAATGCGAATATCTCGCTTAATATGCGTCCTAGAGGGTGCAAAGTCCGGGCTTAGAGGGCAATTTTTGAAGTCCATTATTTCTGGATCTAGACCACCTAGAGGGCTGAAATTTCAGGATTGTGATCTATGAATCATTCCCTTTCCAATGCTGTGCCTATCTTTGAATAAGACCTATTTTACAACAAGTTATGGGCAAAAATCCAAGTTCAAACTTAAAATGCGAATATCTCGCTTAATATGCGTCCTAGAGGGTGCAAAGTCCGGGCTTAGAGGGCAATTTTTGAAGCCCATTATTTCTCGATCTAGACAACCTAGAGGGCTGAAATTTCAGGATTGTGATCTATGAATCATTCCCTTTCCAATGCTGTGCCTATCTTTGAATAAGACCAATTTTACAACAAGTTATGGGCAAAAATCCAAGTTCAAACTTAAAATGCGAATATCTCGCTTAATATGCGTCCTAGAGGGTGCAAAGTCCGGGCTTAGAGGGCAATTTTTGAAGCCCATTATTTCTCGATCTAGACAACCTAGAGGACTGAAATTTCAGGATTGTGATCTAGGAATCATTCCCTTTCCAATGCTGTGACTATCTTTGAATAAGACCTATTTTACAACAAGTTATGGGCAAAAATCCAAGTTCAAACTTAAAATGCGAATATCTCGCTTAATATGCGTCCTAGAGGGTGCAAAGTCCGGGCTTAGAGGGCAATTTTTGAAGTCCATTATTTCTGGATCTAGACCACCTAGAGGGCTGAAATTTCAGGATTGTGATCTATGAATCATTCCCTTTCCAATGCTGTACCTATCTTTGAATAAGACCTATTTTACAACAAGTTATGGGCAAAAATCCAAGTTCAAACTTAAAATGCGAATATCTCGCTTAATATGCGTCCTAGAGGGTGCAAAGTCCGGGCTTAGAGGGCAATTTTTGAAGCCCATTATTTCTCGATCTAGACAACCTAGAGGGCTGAAATTTCAGGATTGTGATCTAGGAATCATTCCCTTTCCAATGCTGTGCCTATCTTTGAATAAGACCTATTTTACAACAAGTTATGGGCAAAAATCCAAGTTCAAACTTAAAATGCGAATATCTCGCTTAATATGCGTCCTAGAGGGTGCAAAGTCCGGGCTTAGAGGGCAATTTTTGAAGTCCATTATTTCTGGATCTAGACCACCTAGAGGGCTGAAATTTCAGGATTGTGATCTATGAATCATTCCCTTTCCAATGCTGTGC